>CAUYRT010012615.1:0-22587 GCA_963574885.1 Lepilemur ruficaudatus
TTTTGCCCATCAATACACGAGTGGATTAATAAAATGTGATATATGTATACCATGGAGTACTATTCAGCTGTAAGAAACAATGGTGATATAGCACCTCTTGTATTTTCCTGGATAGAGCTGGAACCCATTCTACTAAGTGAAGTATCCCAAGAATGGAAAATTAAGCACCACATGTACTCACCAGCAAATTGGTTTCACTGATCAACACCTAAGTGCACATATAGGAATAACATTTATCAGGTGTCGGGCAGATGGGAGGAGGGAGGAGGGGATGGGTATATACGTACATACTGAGTGCGATGCGCACCATCTGGAGGATAGTCACGATTGAAGCTCTGACTCTGGGGGGGGGGAGGGGAGAAGGCAACACACATAACCTAAACATTTGTACCCCCATAATATGCTGAAATTTTAAAAAAAGTGATTAAAGAGATAGCCATGGCTTTCATTAGATTCAATAGTAATTTTACTCCAGGGGGGAGGGGAGCAAGGGCAGTATACATAACCTTAACATTTGTACCCCCATAATATGCTGAAATAAAAAAGAATAGTAATTGTATCACAAGCCTAGGAAATAAGAAAGAGAATAGAATATAATTAACCTTAATCTATTGATTTCATTTTATTTTAACATAAGTTTCTATTTGTAGGAGGAAAATAATTATAACCACCAAAATGTGTTTATGTACAAACTGATGGCAGAAGAATAGCCCTATGTGATCATAGATATTAATATAATAGAGAAAGATTAAAAATGAAAGAAAAGTGCAGTCTTTTTAATGAACACAATCTATGTTTTATATGTTGGTTTGTTGTGAGTCATTATACAATCTGGAAATCAAAAAAAAAGGATTACATGCACTGTTTTGACATTGACTCACCTTATTCATAACTTGATGAAGACCTAGCTGATAGGATGCCATTGTTAATCTCATTTTCTTCCTTTAGTGTCTATGTTATTAATAGATATGTCAATGCTGATGCTAATATAAGATAGAACAAAAAACTTCCAATTTTATGAAATAATAGTTTGGAACCAAGTAGGAAATGCAGTTAAGTAGTTAGAATACCAACCTGGGAGTCACCTACTTTGACTTCTCCATTACTCATCTATTCTAAGATGACATGTCACGTTTCAATGTGTCCATTTACCCATTTATAAAACACTAGACTCTAAGTGCTTTTTAAGACCTTTTGTGAAAGGTGCTAGGACACTGTGCAATAGTGTCTTAATGACCTCCCTGTCACCATTTTTAACTCTGGTTCTTCTTGTTTTAAGCCCAGCTTTCTTCCCCATTAAACTTGTACTGTTAAACCACAAACCGCAGTTACGTTCTTAGAGTTAACACCTATTATTGATCATTTACCTTGTGCCAGCCATCCTAATAATGTGAAATACATTGTCACTTTTTATTCTCACATGATGATTAAAAGGTAACAAATAGTTTCCTCATTTTATAGGAGATGAAACAAGGACTTAAAGAGATTATGGGATTTGTCCAAGATCACATAGCTGGTAAATTTCAAATCTGGGATGTTTGAATCTTTGTTAGACCCTCTCAAATTCTATGCTCCTGATTACTATATTATACTATTTTTTGGAATTCCTTCTGAAAATTCTTATAGAAGTTGGGCTTGATACCCATAATAAAGAATTTAATCACATAGTCACTTATGTTACTCTCTAGATATTTGGGGTGTATGTATTTCTTGCTGAAGTGGATATCTGTGCCATTCATTGATCTTAAAATCAATGTGTAGAAGGAGGAGGAAGAAGAGGAGCAGAAGAAAAAAGAGGAGGAGGAAAGAAGAAAGGAAGGAAGGACATCTCTAACTTCGTTTGACACTAGTAATAAGCTGTGTTGTTTAGGTCCCATCCATCACATATACCCACTTAAGACACTGATGCAAAACTGACTGACATGGGGGGAAGGCAAGGTGGTGAGCAGCAATTTTTAACGTAACAAATCTCAGCAGAGACAGAGTGGCTCTGAGCCTGCCACTGTAGTGGGAGCTTCTGGACTTGGCTACTTCCTTATTGTGGTAGTAGCAGCAGCTCTCATATGTGGCTGGATTTGTAGGGTGATTCTCAGAATAATTCCTACAAGCTTAGAGTATGTGTCTTCAGATTTCAACAATTCTAATCTCTCTATAATCTATAGTATATTACTTTCTGTTTAAATTATCTAGCATGAATTTGGTTATCTTCAAATAACCCTGATCAATATCTCACCATATTAATTTTAGTTCCTATATTAGTTATCTATTGTACAGAAATCACTCCAAAACTGAATGGCTTAGAACAATTCACATTTATGACCTTATAGCTTCTGTGGGTCAAGACTTATGGGCATGAATTAGATGGGCTTTCTATTTCATGGTCTCTCATGGGGTTGTAATCAATTTTGGACCCAAAAGTCTAAGATCTCATCTGAAGTTTCAGCTGGGGAAAGGATCCTCTTCCAAGCTAACTTATTGATTATTGGCAGCATTCAATTTTATGAAGGCCGTTGGGCTGAAGGCCTTCCTTGCTGACTGTAGACTCAATACTGCTGCCAGTCCCTTACCATGGGCCTTTTCCACATGGCATCTTGCTTCATTATAATGTGCAACCCAGTAAGACAACAGAGATAGTCCACTAGCAAGTCTTTTGTAACCTAATCACAGAAATGACTTTCTATCCTCCTTGCCGTATTCTATTGGAATCAAGTCACATTTAAGGATGAAGATTATACAAGGACATAAATACCAGAAGGAAGATGTGATGGTTAATTTTATGTGTCAACATGGCCAGGCCACGGGACCCAGATATTTAGTAAATCACCAGTCTAGATGTTATTATGAAGGTATATATTAGATGAGATTAAAATCTAAATCATTAGACTTTGAGTAAAGTAGATCATCCTCCATAATGTGGGTGGGCCTCATTCAATGAGCTGAAGTCCTTAAGACAAAAAGACTGTGGTGCCCCAAGGAAGAAGAAATTTTGCCTCCAGACTAGCTTCAGACTGCAGTTGCAATGTCAGCTCTTCCCTGGATCTCCTGCCTGCCAGCTTGTCCTACAAATTTCAGACTTGCTATCCTCCACAATTGTATAAGCCAATTCCTTAAAATGAACCTCTCTGTCTATACACACACACACCCACACACACATACCCCTATCAGTTCTGCTTCTCTAGAGATCCCTAATATAGTGGGGTTCTTTGGAGGCCATCATAGAATTCTGCCTTTTGCAGTACCAAAAGGAAAATAATAGCGTTTAATGTTAGACACCACCTTCCTTCCAAAAGAACTTAAATGTATTCAAATGTATTCATGGAACCAGTTAAGAGTAACAAGGGGCCTTTAAAAACGTCTCATCTAACCCTATTATTTTATAGAGGTGGAAACTGAGTTCCAGATCAGGTAATGAATTAATCAGTGTTATTCAGGAACCAAGCTGTTGCGAGAACTCAGCTTTTTTTCTTAATGTTCACATTATTGTTCCATAAATTATCCTAAGTTGAAAGATGAGAGTTGTACGTGGTGGCCTAAGGCTGATTATACTGAAGGAAAATCTTCATGGACAAATGAAGCAGGGTAGTTCTTACTTTGAGTTGCTCTTCCCATAGCGGGTAATGGCTTTGTGCTGGTGGCTCCTGTTCTCCAACCCAGACTCCTTTAATGATCAATGGCGGCTGGCTGGGGTCATGGGTGCTGCCAGTGACTATGAAATAGAGCAAAACTAACTGGCCGTAAGGGGGCTTAAACCCTTGACCTTGGCCTCATTAGTGCTGAGCTCTAACCAACTGTTAGACATGCGTTGTATTGTTTGTCTTTAAAACTATGCTTGAATCTGCTGTATTACTCTCTCATTAACATATGGTAGCTGAGAACCATTTAGTTGATTTCTCCAGTGCTTTTTATCAGTGCAGAATGTTAATGAGTGAGTACATAAAAAATTAAACTTGCATTTAAAAATATTTAAGTTAAAAAGGAAAAGAAAATCCTGATGAGCAAATATCACTATGATAGATTTTCTTGTTTACAGCTGTCTACAGGTGGTGGGAAATCTAAGGCTGAATTGGCAAACATTACACTAAACCTAGTGTTTGAGGCAATTTCTGGAGATTAAAATCTCAGGTTTCTAATGCACATCAACAATAAATCGTGTTGCTTCTTCTTGTCCAGCCTGGAAAAAAATCAATACTTTTAAGGTAAGGAGTGTTGATTACAAATTATTTTGAGCAGTTGTTTTAAAACGACATTCAAGCTCAAGTGAGAATTTGACTTAAAGTCATTTAATCAAGAGTATTAAATTAAAAGATCACTCTGCCCCAGTGTGATGGTTTGCAGAAGGAAGGGAAATGATCATTAACATGCACTATGCCAGGTGCTTAACATGTGTTGTAACACTTGTTTCTTACTACAAACCAAGAGATAGACATTTTTATCCATATTCTATTGCTCAGAAAGCTTAGGGTCAGAGAAGTTCAATAACATTTCCAAAGACATACAGTTCCCAGTCTGGGAGCAGAAATAAAATTCAAGTCTATTTACTTCATTGCTCATTCCAAGTTTTTTCTCCTATGTCCTCTAGGTATCAGACTATATTCGGCACATATATTAAAAAGTTAAGTTCTTTCTCCTACTGTTTTCTCTCCTCCTCACTTCTCATCTCCCAAAAACCTACTCTCCCATTCATCCCTCTCCTAGTCTCTCCCACTCTTGTGTACATGTTTATGAATCTCTCTCTCTGTCTCTCTCTCTCACACACGCACACACAAACACACACACACAAACACACACACACATACACACCCTTGTGGCAGAGACCAAAGAGCAAGACGAGTGTTTGGGAAGCCAGAACTCCAGCCTTGACTCCATCTGTCACTGCAGTCAAGCCACTAATCTCAGCTTCCTCATTGGTAAACACCTGTTCCCTATCACCTTATCTCTTCTTAAGAGCATGGAACTAAATATTTAATATCAAATATTGTGATATTTTCATATCTATGCTCTTTCTAAAAGTACATACTTAAGTCCTTATCGTCAAGTATTTTCATAATTTAATATCTATATATCGCTAACGGAAGTGGAAAATCGATATTACCTGGTTACTTTCACACCTGAATACCATCAGCAGTTTCAAGCCTCTAATCCTGCCTTGTCCAGTATGGAAGCCATCTGTACCCTCATACTGCTACTGAGCACTTAATATGTGGCTGATTAAAATTTAGGAACTAAATTTTAATTTAATTTAATTTTAATTTTAAAACCAACAATGTGTAAAAAATACACAATTTTTATTATTTCACTGGCACTGATTTCACTTTAGCCGTTGAAACTTCAGCATCTAGATTGAGATGTACTAAATATAAAATACACACCAGATTTCAAAGTTTTGTAGTAGTTTAAAAATAAGAATATAAAATATCTCACTAATTTTTATATTACTTATGAAATGATAATATTTTGGTTATAGTGGCTTAAATACAATTATTAAAATTAATTTCACATTTTTAAAAAAATTTTATAGTGACTACTAGAATATATAAAACTGAATATGTGTGTCACATTATATTTCTAATAAACAGGGCTGCTGTAACCAGTTTTTTGCAATGCAATAGGGACAAAGTGGAGTTTGGATCCTGTTCGTGTCTTCACGTGATCGAAGTCCAGCTGCTATCGAGAATGACTCCCACAAGCTGCAGCAAAGACTTTTGTGCAGCACCTCTTTGTTTATGATTTATTTTCTATTAATAATACAATGGTATTAAATAGTCTTGCTTTTTTGGTCATCCTTCTCTATCTTAACTGAAAAAAAAATGTTAATTTAGTAACACTTTACAAGACCCAACTTTTGCAGAGGAATTGTTATATATACAACTCATTTTAAATGTTAGCATAAAACTGTGAATCTGGGGTAGGGAATGATACCAATTATTTTCCCTAGAGACAAAGGAGAGCTGCCTTCAGAAAGCCCACCATCCTTCATTCCCATTGTAGAAGAGTTCCAGTGGCAAGAGGGCACTATTTTTTGTTTGTTTTTATTTTTTGAGAATGGTGATGCCAATATAGTAAGGATTAAAGACTCTGGGAGGGAAGGGTGGTGGACCTAGTAGACTGGACACTTAAAAACATGTCCCCAGCTCCCCTCTGGTGTGTCTTCCTCTATGCAAAGGCTGGAAAGTTGAAAACCACATTCCACAAGTTCCCTCAAAGCTTGGATAACAGACATGATTTATATTTGGTAGAACACATAACATTCCCATGAAATTCAGAAGGTGGGATGTGAAAGTGGAGGCCACATCTAGTAGTCATGTCAAAAGAAGTGAGTGAAATTTCAATTTTACCTAATATAGCTCAAGTATTATAACTTCAACAAATAATCAATATAAAATTATTAATAAGCTATTTTACACTATTTTTTGATATGAAGTCTTTAAAATATGGTATCTATTTTACACTTACTTGCCATCTGCATTTGAACTTCAAGGTCTAAGGCAGGGGTTAACAAACTTTTTCTGTGAAAAATCAGATAGAATTATTCTAGGTTTGTGGGCCACAGTTTTTATTTCATTCTATTGTTTCCTTTATTTTTGTTTTTGCTTTTAAACAAATTTTTAAAAATGTTAAAGCCATTCTTAGCTCATAGTCAGTGCAATTACAGGTTGGTTCAGGCTGTAATTTGAAATCCGTGTTCTAGAGTATGAAATATCAGCCCTTCTCATAGTTCTCTAACTTCTGTGCTAAACCCTTCCTGCTTACATTAGCAGGAATAGATTCTGTTCTTCATAACTGAATTTGGCTGAATTTATACAAAGGATTATTCTCCTCATTCTACAGTGGAAGGAAATTGAGTTTCCCAGAATTCAAGAAGCCCCTCCAAGGTCAGATAGCTTATAAGTGGCAGAGCTAAAATGAGAATTCATATCTGTCCTCCTCCAAAGCTCATACTTTTAGACACTGCATCATTGGCTCTCCATTATTATTAAGACTTTCTGTAGCTTGAGTAATGGACCTTCACTAACCCATTCATTTAGCTTACAAATATTTATTGAATGACCACTATATGCAAGATATAAATAATAAGATCATTGCCTCTGACACACATTTAAGCACCTATTTGAAAAGGCTCAAATTTCTTATCAATTTAATTTATTAGATACAAAATGAAGTGGAAAATTGACAATTGTTTGCTTATTTCAATCAACATAGATGACAAACCAGATCATTCAGGCTTGATCCAGTTAACCCCAAATTGGCAGAGATAAAAATATTTTGTGTTCTCTGTGTTAGTCCAGTTTGTGCTGCTATAACAAAATACCTGAGACTGGGTAATTTATAACAAACAGAATTTATTGGTTCACAGTGCTAGAAGCTGGGAAGTCTAAGGTTAAGGTGCTACATCTAGTGAGGGTCTTCTTACTGTGTCATCCCATTGCAGAAGGCAGAAGAGCAAGAGAGGACAAAAGAGAGAGAGCAAGAGAGGGATGAACTTGCTTTTATAACAAACCAACTCTCATGATAGTGACATTAATGCATTCGTAAGTGCAGAGCCCTTACGACTTAATCACCTCTTAAAGGTCCCATCTCTCAACACTGTGGCATTGGGGATTAAGTCTGTAACACATGAATTTTGGAAGACACATTCAAACCATAGCATTCTCACTCTTTTTCTAATTGGAGATACCTTATTATCTTCAGACATAATAAGGTGGCACAGAATCAAGCAGTTACAGCCTACATTAAAATGATGTAATAATGAATAGTCAATCTTTAGTTAGGCTAGTATGTTATTATATTTTCTTTCAGCACATTTATTTATTTGTGTGATTGCTCTCTCTATAAAACTTTTACCCACTGTATTTTGTCAGTAGTCCTCCAAAACTCTATGGCTTTGCTAATATACTACAAGTGAATCACTTTTTCTTCTTCTTCTTCTTTTAAAAATTTAATAAAGTCCTGTTTTTAAGCTGATTCTCCTTTGGACCAGCTCTCCATTACTAATCCTTCATGAAATTGCAATTAGAATACAAACTGGATATTTATGATGTTCCTCATTTAAAACCACAAAATGAACTTCTTCACCTTGACCACCAACACCTCTACTACCCTTAGTCGTGCAGTTGGTCTACACTGGATCATCTCCTTTGAGATTGTGAATGATCTTAAATTCATCTATGGAACTACCTGCTATTCATTATCCAAATAGTAAAATTCCTAATAAACATGTATAAATAAAATGTGTGATATATGTATACCATGGAGTTCTACTCAGCCACAAAAAACAATGGGGATCTAGCACTGCTTGTACTATCCTGGATAGAGCTGGAGCCCATTCTACTAAGTGAAGTATCCCAAGAATGGAAAAACAAGCATCACAGGTACTCATCATCAAATTGGTATTAACTGATCAACGCTTATGTGCACATTTAGTAGTAACATTTATCAGGTGTTGGGCAAGTGGGAGGGGGTAGGAGGGGATGGGTATATTCACACCTAATGGGTGCAGTGAGCACCATCTGGGGGATGGACATGCTTGAAGCTCTGACTTGGGTGGGGCAAAGGCAATATATGTAACCTAAACATTTGTACACTGTAACGTGCTGAAATAAAAAAGAAAAAAAATATTTCATAAGGGAAGCCAAAAGACCAAGAATTTTTCTCTTGTTATTTTTTTAATTCGTGTGGCAAATGACATTATTTTTATTATGGACTATAATTTCCACTGTAACAACTAGACGTGTTGTCAGATTGGTTTTAGAGATTTTGAGAGTACCTTTCCTCCCTGGAAAGTTTACAAATACATTTGAGTTGAGAATTGGGAGCTTGTGGGATAACTCTATTAACTTTACAGTCTTCATAGTATTTCTAGAGAACCAGTCAAGATAGAATAATCTTTTTCTGGTACTGTCAAGACTGGTTCGAAATTTTCGAAATTTTTTTCCTTAAATTAGAGGTGGGGAAAAGAAATGCAAATATCAGGAGGAAAAAAAATCCATTCTTTAGAGGCTTAGAGGGAAATTCAGAAAAGCTCTAACCAATAACTATGGATACTAAGAAAGCAGATAATTAAAATTTTTTATTATTAGAAGACTGAATTTATTTTATTCAAGCTATGAAATGATTTCATAAAGGATATAAGTATCAATAATAATTTGATAAGATTGGTATAATTCAACAATTAAATGGCGACCTCAATGGTTGAGCTAAATTTTCAGTACATATATATTCAAACATATATACATATATTTTTAATTAAATGCTGAAACATATTATAGACAGCTATAGCAACTTAAATCATGTTTTTATTATTCTCACTTACTTTTGCAATATAAGTGACATTTGAAAAAATTGTAGTAAACTAGTTAGCCATGAACTTGTTTATTTTTCATACATACTTATTAAATTCACATATTTAAGGAAACATCTTCAAGATTTTTAGCCTATTCAATTTTTCTTTTAAATTATAGGATGAAAATGCTTACAAACATTTTACAAGGTCAACTGACAGCTTCTATGTAAATGGTTTATCTCTCTCACATTAATATGCACAATATACTATTGTCTCCTCTTATACATGTCTGTCAACATGAACATCTTATGGATATTGAAAAAGGTGTCGAGTTGAAGGAAGAGTTTCCACTGCATTAAAAATATTTTTGTGCTAGTATCTACTTTACGGAAACATATTAAACTTGCTCACTAACATTGCTTTCTAGTTGCTATAAGCTTCTGGGAAACAGAAACTTTTTGTAAGCTATGAAAATAAGCAGTTTTCAATGTATCCAAAGAACAAATTAGGTATGTGTGAAGGTAGGTGCAAAACTTAAAAGTGCTTTGTTGTAACCCTTTCTTAGAGTAGAAAAGATCTGGGTTTGAATCCTGGCTCATCCTCCTTTTATGTGGACAAGTTGGTTCACCTTTCTCAACATTTCTAAACCTCTCTAAAATTACTGTGAGAATAAACATAATGATTTCATATATATATACACATTAACTGGTGTAGTGCCTTACAAAAAAGAAGGGACTGAGTAAATGATAGCTAATGTTGGTTGTTTGCATCACTATCAGAGAAAAGTGAATTAGAATGGCAGGAGGTAGCATAATTCTATAAGTATAATGAAGTTCTTTATTTGCAGCAGACATAGGCTGTGTTGTATTGTTTTAAGCCACAGTGGAAACAAAATAAGTTTATTAGTATGGAATTACAGTTGACTTCTGAACCACACAGGGGGTAGGGGATGCCAAACCCCTATGTTGTCGAAAATTTGTGTATAACTTTGACTCCCCAAAAACTTAATACTAATAACCTATTGTTCACCAGAAACACAAATAGTCTATTAACACATATTTTCTATGTTATATACGTTATATACTGTATTCTTATAGTAATGTAAGCTAGAGAAAACAAAATGTTATTTAGAAAATCATAAGAAAGAGAAAATATATTTACTGTTTATTAAGTGTAAATATAAATCATCATAAATATCTTCATCCTTGCGGCCTTCAGGTTGAGTAGGCCAAGAAGGAGAAGGAAGAGGAGGGGTTGGTCTTCCTGTCTCAGGGGTGACAGAGGCAGAATAAAAATCTATGGTATAAGTGAACTCGTGAAATTCAAATTCATGTTGTTCAGGGGTCACCTATATTTTAAATACAGTGCAGTTGACTGGGAGTTGGAATAGCTGGCACTGTTAAATGGGGACAGGGACGATTTTGCATAGTGTAGCGTACTTTGTGTTTAGTAATTTGAAAGATAATTCACAAAAATGGTTTGTATTTGCGTTCTGTAACACTCCCATTTTGTAAGCTGATGGCGTGTTTCCATAAATTCAAGAAACAGTTTAGTAAACTGGTTAGAGCACAGGCTTTGAAAGCAGCCAGTGATGTGCTGGAGTCGGCAATTGAGATAATTAATAATTAAATATTCAGATATTGAAAGCCTATAGTTGAATTATCAGTTAAAACCTGCCACGGTGGGAGTATTTTCACCCCGGAAATTGATAAATGCTATATTCCTCATGTAGGAAATGTATAATTATTTTTATGTCAGAAGGTTGCTTTGCATATTGAGTTAACTTATATAATCACCTAATATATACTCAATAAATGATGGTTCATATTAATAAGCCTAAATCATAAGAGAGACAACAATGAAGAGAAAATCAGAAATTAAAAGTAAAGGAAAAACTTTCCAACATAGTGGATTTTTGCTGTATTAACAGGTATTATTGAGCAAGTGATTGTAAATATATAACAGAGAAGAAATCCATTCAAATCATGGCTTCACTCACCATGAAGAGATTGTTGTGTGCTTGTTCACTCTCTTCAAAGGGAGAGATAGAACCGGCTGTACCAGAGGTGCTCTCTTGGTTAGCTTGTTGCTCTGGGATCGGTTCATATAAGTTATCCATAGAGCCCTCCTAAAATACAGAGATTTATGAGTAAAGAAATAACAGGATAACAATTGTCCTTGAGAAGGCACCTAATATATCTTCCACCTTTATATAGTACCACATCTAAATTTTCCTGGGCATAGAGATGAAGAGTTATATGGTATGCTAATTTTCAGCAGGGAATAGCACCATAAAGAAAGGCACTCTCACCAGTTATTATAGAGTCTGGAATTTAAACCAGATTCTAAATGTTGAGGATGCACGAACAAAATGATGGGATTCCTCGGGAAGCATGATTGAGACATCAAGTTCAAAGTCTAAATAAAGCCCTACTGGAGACACTGATAAACTGCGTTTGACACAGGTTTTAGTCACATGTGTGTCTTTAATTAGTGTCACATTCTTGTATAAGAAACACAATCTGCTGTACCTCAGCTTTCTGAATTGTAAAACAGCAGTTTCATTCACCTTACGGAAGAGCTGTAAGCATAAAACGAATAAGATGTATGCCTTCAAATACCAAAAGTATTTTATAAGTAGAGTCAAGAGATTAATATAAATGGTTAGAATATTCATGCTAATAATTAATATATTTATTTGTTTTCATCATTTTATGGAATAATGAATTTTAAAATGTATGAGTTTGGATTTTAAACTAATGTGAACTATATTGTAACTTTTCTTGTATTGGGACACAAACTTATTAATTGAATTGAAGTGTTTGTTTTCCTTTGTTAGACAGACTTGGTCTACTTATGGCATCATCTGGAAGCAGTCTTAAAGGAGAGACCTATATAATCAGTATACTGGAATTTTTAGACATATTAACTGATGATGCCGATAATGGTGTCATCAATATGAAGGTCTCCCAGATTATGAAAAAGCCTTCTTTCTTGAAATGATTTTTAAAATGTGGTGCAGTATATTGCATTTAAAATATTCTCATCTTTAAAAAGGTATTTTATTAAGCAAAGTAAAGATTGAATGCATTGTCTACCTTAAGAACTTCCAGCCAATGTGCTTTGCAATTTTCTAGTTTAAGTACATCTTGTTCCAAACACATGACAAATTATTGGCAAAATTATGAAGACCTAAGTAAGATATGGATGCTGTGAAATCCATAAACATGTAGGGAAACACAAAACCTGACAGAAACACAAAGTAGTGAATAAAATCAAAACTTGGAGCCCATTAAGAAACAGTCAGCATTGATCAAGTCTTAAGCCTTTGTGGGGTAGCATGAAATAGATGTCCTTCACATAGGGAAACTCCGTGATAAAATCCAGGGGCTACAGCAACACTCACAGCTATAAAGGAGGATGTAAAAAGCTTCTCTCAATACCTGATAAGGCTATTGCTTATGGGCCAGAAAAGCAAAATTAACACAGTCAGGGATATGGGATATGAAATAAGTTACCAATGGTTCAGTGGTTAAATCAGTAACATACCACATATCAGCTTTTAGTGAGAACTCTGGGCAAGAAATGTAAGCCCTAGTTTTAAATTCAAGCATCAGGGAGACTTGAGATTTATGCCTCACAAGAAGATAAAGAAACGTGAAAAGTGAAGAAGCTGGGGTGGGGGTGGAGGGGAGAGAGAAAGAGAGAGAAGTTGTCCTTTCAAATTAGCTAAAACACACAAAGAGATCAAATGTTGGGAAAGACAGCCAATGGAATTGACAATCTGAAAATAAAATCATTTCATTCGAGATTAAATTAAAGTCATAAAACAGATGGAGAGATAATTTAAGAAAGAATATTTATGATCTTCACAGAGCTAAATGAAAAAGTAATATCTGATTAAAAATAAATAATTTATGATTAAATCAAAACAGACAAATGAAACAGGAACCACTAAATAGAAACAAAAACCAAATAATTAAAAAGCCTTGAAAATGAATAATATAATAACAGAAATCTGTATTAAGTAATCAAAAATTGAAATGAACTCTCACCCTCTCATAAGAGAGAATTAGAAAATATTGACAAGTTCACCGAGAGGGCAGCATAGAAAGATAAATAGAAAACACAAGAAATATGCAAATAAAAGTGTGAAGGGTATAGTGGAGAGAGATGACAACATAAGACTAATAGGAATTCTAGAAAAGAAAATTTTGGAATTTTCTTGTGCATGCAAGCAAACAACAGATCAATTGTACTTATGAACATAGTTTTAAAATCCTAAATAAAATGTCAACAAAATTAAATTTACTGGTATATATAAAAATACATTATGACCAATCAAGGTTTAATATAGGAATGTAAGAATGTGTCAAAATTTAATTGTACATTAAAATATTATAAAGAAATTTTATCTCTATAAATATTCTAAGGCATTTGAAAATTTTAATATTTATCCATGAAAAAAAAAACTTAGCAAATTAGAAAAAGATAGGAATTTCTTAGCCTGATTAGTGTAATTTAACAAAAATCTTGGTAAGTATAAATGAAAAGTAATTACATGACATTAGAAATATAACTAAGATGACTGCATTAGTAGCATTCTTGCTTGTCAATGTTAGAGAAAGAATTCGAGAATAGCACACTTACTAAAGAAGAGAAAAAATTATAGATTATTTGCACAGAAAATCTGAGAAAACTACAGACAGCCAGAACTTTTTAAATTCAGCAACATTATTTATTTGCATATTAATATATCTAAAATTAATAATGTAGCTATAAATCAGCAAAAAAAAAAGAACTTGGAAAAAATATTTATAATGGCAGCCAAAATTCTTAAGCACCTAATAATAAACATAACAAAAGATGCGTAAGAATTTTGTAGAGTAAATTGTAAAACATCATTAAAGGCCATGAAAGAATTAAACGAATGAGCTATAAATGTTTGTGGATGAGAGGACACAACACCATAATAAAGTCAATTTCCCCTTAAAATGATGTTTAAAATTTAAATACATATTAATTAAAATCCCATCAAAGATTTTCACATAATTTGAAAATATTTGCTAAGTTTATATAAAAGAACAAAGACTTAAAAAGTCCAAATTTTGAAGAAGGACAAGCAAGGGGTATTCTGAGTAAAATATCTACTTGGCATTAGGATTATTTCAATAGGTTTTAAAAGAACAAGTAAAAGGAAAGGGGTAGAGATAAACCAATGGGATAAAACAGAAAATCCAAATAAAGATAGAGGCAGCATTTCAAATCACTGAAGAAATGGTGCTAGGGATAATTGATTTGTAACCTCATGGGTTACAAAGTCATGTTAAACTCAATAACTAAATGATGAGCTTAACAAGAAAATCACCTTGCCTCAAATGAGCAAGCTTTCTAAAAGCCTCATCACCACGTAAAACTCTAAGAAAAATTGTGGAGTCAGATTGGCATATATAAAAGGGTATTTCTGCCTCCCTTTTGAAAGATAGATCCCATTTCAAGTTTATAGATCCAAATAATAGCAATCACCTTTAATGGATTATTTATAGTATCCTTGGTTCAAAACGGGTAGTTCATTAAGTTTCTGGCTTTATATTTCTCTTAAAAATCCCATTTACTAAAAGATTTACAATTTCCCCTGACACTTAGATAAAAGAATGTTTAACTCTTTCATTCTTTCCTTAGCGGTAATCTTTATGTGATACTTAATATTTAAGATCACGTTTTCCAGAGATTTAAAGGTCAATATATTTACATATAGTTTCATTTTTTTAATTCAGTGATCTTTCTTTCCACTAAATCAGTGGTTTTTATTCTCTTTTCTTAAATGTGATGTCCCATATGTTCACATTCCTACAGGCACAGATAAAATATGTTTTGGATTATGCATAAATTCCTGGCAAAAGCTATAATCTCACCCCTTTTTCACAGCTCATAACAGTACAGTAGAGTGTTGTAACACCCTGGTTGAGAACCTACATGCTAAATTATTTTACTTATTTACTCTATGAAAAGGAACAAAACACACCTAAAATAGTTCTGATTTTTTTGAAGTACTTCGTGTACATTTTATTATTAAAGCAATTAATTTTGATAGCATGTAAACTTTGGAGTGCTTCAACAAAATAGTCCAGCATTCATGATGGTTCAGTTCAGTCTAATCAAATATGTTTCTGAGCATGTATGTAATTTATTAAGGACAACTTTAAAAAATGGAAAAGAGTTACAGTCAGAGTCCATGAGCTAAGACTTGAAAGCACTCCTTTTTGAGTATGTGCACCCTTCTGCACATCACAGAGGAAGACAATCAAACTCATTATATGGTTGTATGTCTTTAGTGGTAGGATTACAATCTTATGCCATGCTATGCTGAACCATGTTATGTTATAGAAACATTAGCATACTGATTATATTACCATTGAAAATGATTTCAGAACACAATCATCTTTGATGCTACCCTGCCTATTTCCATGGGAAGTATATTCATATAAACCATATATAGCTCTTTTAGATCAACGTGAAAAGCACGCACAATACCACTTAAATCACCTGAAATGGGATTTCCTCAGTCAGATTTATGTGGAACAAAGCAAAGTTGAGAGGTGGCAGTTATTTTGTAAATTGGACTATACAGGCAAGCCGAACTCGATAATTCAGCCTCTCACAACTCACAATTGCATTTTATTTTTCAAGATGCTCTAAGATTAAATCCCTTATCTTGGCTTAAAATGCCTCCTGTTTAGGTATTACAACGTATGTCAGCACCATCTCTACTGCTTATGTTAATCTTACTTGCAATTTGGAAAGAAAACAAACATCAAAAGTAGACCATTTTATTTTCCCAAATGAGAGGGATCTCCCATCGACATCTTGAAAAACCAATGAATAGGCATAATACCCTGCTGCAAACGCAGATAGAAATGAATAAAATTATTTTTGAAATCCATTTTTAAGCATTGACAGATGGTCACAATTGCAGGTTAGAGTTATAAAATATTTCTAGATCTATGACTACCTGATAACTTTCACTGATCCACTTCGGGCTAAAGAAAAAAAAGTGATAATGTAAAAAAGAGTTTGAGAGGTGCTTATACCCTTGAGTAAGCACATCTCCAGGACTGGATTAATCTATTGTACCTTGCATTTACAGTGCAGTGTAACTCAGAAAACTGTCTCCATGGAAGTTTAACCAAGCCAACATTGAATGGAATTCATTAGTCAAACAACAAAGAAGAAATTTTGATTCCTGGGATGTCTCGAAGCAAAGCAAGGAATATAAAGCCTGCATACTTTGCAAAAATTTTTCTCATACTCATAACAAATAGAAGAAAATAATTTTTCACAAATACTCTTCACAGAAGGTTATACTTAGAAATTCAGCATTGCAACGTTAAATAACTAGAAATTGTTGCAGATAGATATTTTTTTAAATAACTTGCCTTTGAATAGAGTTGGCTTGAGCACTTAGGGAAAGCATCCTTTCTCTCTGTTCTTTCTGGTGTGAACTTTCTTATGAGATGCCAAATGTATTAATATCAACTCATAGGAAGTTTAGCATATACACTAATTTCATTTCTTTTATCTGACACAATAAAATAAAAATGAGAATATAAAGGGTGCAAATAAAGAAACCTACCAGTGAAATGCAGAAAAGATTCATTTTGGTAGGCTTCCGACCCCCGTTGCTGTGCTTTAAAGAGTACGATTGCCCCTGTTGCTCTCTCTTGCTTCCACAGCTGTTTGGCCAGTTCTCAGGGGAGATTATTACAAAGTAAAATCCCTGCCATAATCCAGGGGATTTGGAGACCATTATCAAATAATATAGGTCTTCATTGAACAAACAATTTCCTAAATTAATGAAGAACCCTGACTAATAAAATGGGAGAGTGAGACTTACCATGATCTGTGTAAATAGATTTCAAAGGTAGCAATGATATTCCTAAAATCTGCAGGGAAAATGCAGTGAAAACAACTATAGGCCTAGCTAACTAATTGAAAATGAAGTAAACCCTGAAGAAAATGTCATGCTTCAATATTAAAATGCCATCTTCCCTTTAAGTATAGGAGATCAAGACTCTATCTTATGTTCCTCTCCACCTCCCATTCCTCCCCCCTCTTGTATCTAATAACAAAATGTTTGATTCTTCACATGACAAGATACAGAGAGAAGCACATTTTTATGGTGGCAAAATATACATAACATAAAATTGCACCATTTTAGTGATTTTAAGGGTACAGTTTTGTAGCAGTAAGTACATTCGCATTGTTGTACAACCACCACCACCATCCATCTCCAGAATATTTTCACCTTTCTTAACTGAAACTCTTTACCCATTAAACACTAATTCCCCATTATCCCTGCTCCTCGGGCCCTGGCAATTACCATTCCACTTTCTGACTCTATAAATTTGAGTACACTCATATATGTATAAATGGAATCATAAAATATTTATCCTTTTGTGACTGGCTTATTTCACTTAGCGTAAGGTTTTCAAGATGCATCCATGTTGTAGCATGTGCTAGAATTTCCTTCCAGTTGAAATGGCTTTTATTAAGAAGTCCAAAAACAATAGATGATGGTGTGGATGCACAGAGAAAGGATCATTTATACATTGTTGGTGGGACTGCAACCTCTATGGAAAACTGTGGAGATTCCTCAAAGTACTAAATGTAGACCTACCATTTGATTTAGCAGTCCCACTACTGGGTAGCCACCCAAAGGAAGAGAAGTCATTTTATGAAGAAGACACTGGCACTCAAATATTTATTGCAGCTCAATTCACAATTACAAAGATGTGGAATCAACTGAAGTGCCCATCAATCCGTAAGTGGATTCACAAAATGTGGCATATATATATATAATACCGTAAGTACTACTTAACCATACAAAAGGATGAAATAATGTCTTTCGCAATAATTTGGGTGGAACTGGAAACCATTATCCTAAGTGAAGTATCTAAAGAATGGAAAAACAAACACCGCATATACTTACTATTAAATTGGAACTAACTGATGAGCCCACATGTGCACAGAGGGAAGTAAAATCCAGTGGAAATCAATTGGGGGGAGGGGAGGAGGGAATGCATGAAAACCTACCTAACGGGAACAGTGAACACTATTTGGGTGATTGGCACACTTATAGCCATGATTCAAGCATCACAAAAGTGACCCATGTAACCAAAAACATTTGTACTCCCATGATATTTTGCAATAAAATTTAAATAATAAAATAAAAATCAGTAAGAAAGAAAATAATAGGCTGTCTTTTATTTTAAAATTATTTTGAACAGTATTTATATATTCATGTTATGCATTCTTGTTTAAATACACATATTGAAAATAAAAAAAGTCACTTTTGTAAACAATGATAACAGCCATTTATTCCATGCCTTAAAAACTGAGGGCTCTGGGTATTTATTCATGTCAATGAAGTCATTTTCACATTATTAACTCTAGAAAGATGAGTTTCCTCTATAGATTTTCAAAGATTAGGAAACAGAAAAGTCAGAAAGAGCCAAGTCGGGATTGTAACATGGATGCTTAATGATGTTCCATCGAAATTTTCACAGAATTGTCCTTGTTTGATGAAGGAATGAGCAGCACTGTTGTGGTGCAGAAGGGCTCTCTGGTGAAGCTTCCTTGGTGTTTTTCTGCTAAACCTTTGGCTAACTTTCTCAAAACACTCTCATAATAAGCAGATGTCATTTGGCCCTTCAGAAAATAAACAAGCAAAATGCCTTGAGCATCCTAAATAACTATTGCCATATCCTTTGCTCTTTACTGGTTCACTTTTGCTTTCACTGGATCACTTCTTCCTCTTGCTAGCCATTACTCTGACTATGCTTTATCTTCAGAATTGTACTGGTAAAGCCATGTTTCATCTCCTGTTTCAATTTCTCAAAGAAATGCTGCACGATTGTGATTCCCCCTTGTTAAAATTTTCACTGAATGCTCTGCTCTTGTCTGCAGCTAATCTGGGCACAGCAGTTTTGACACCCAATGAGTGGCAAGTGTGCACAACTTTAATTTTTCAGCCTCAATTGTATAAGCTGAATCAACTGAAATATCTATGGTGTTGGCTACTGTTTCTACTGTTAATCATTGGTCCTCTTCAATCAGAGCACAGAAAAGCTGTATTTTTTTCTTGGCAACTTGATGCAAATGGTTTGTTGCCGTAGGTTTTATCTTCAACATCATCTTGTCCCTTCTCAAAATGAGTTGTCCATTTATAAAGTCTTAATGATTTCTTAAGCACATTGTCCCCATTAACTTTTTGTAAAGTGTCAATAATTTCACCATTCTTCCACCCAAGCTTCGCCATAAGCTTGGTGTCATATCCAAGAAAAAAATTTCCAAATTCAATGTAATAAAGATTTTCCCTATGTTTTCTTCTAAAAATTTTATAGTTTTAGCTCTTTAGGGCTTTGTCCACTTTGACTTAATTTGTGTATGTAGTGTAGTATAAGGATCCAACTTCATTGTTTTGCATGTAGATATCCAGTTTTTCCAACACTGTTTGTTAAAAGACTATTCTTTTCCTATTGAATGGTCTTGACACCTTTGCTGACAATCATTTTTTCACATATATGAGGGTTTATTTGTGGGCTCTATTCTATTAAATTGATCTATATATCTGTCTTTATGCCAATACCACACTGTTTGATTATTGTAGATTTGAAATAAGGTTTGAAATTAGGCACTTTTGTGTATTGCCCTTACTCCATCTTCACAAAAACCTTGAAAAGTGTTTTTTTTTTTTTTTATTTTAAGGATAAAGAAATTGAGGCTCAGAAAATTTAGTAACTTGTCAATGTCAAAAACCAAGTAGTAGATTCTGGATCTAGTACAGGAATCTCTGGCTCCAAATTTCATGCTTTTCTCACTAACTAATCATCCTGTGTAAACTTTAGGAATGATACTTAGATTCTAAATCTTCAGTAAATTCATCGTACAATGGCCATGTTATACCTAGCTATCTGCAGGCAGAAGCTAGAGCCAGGTGATTCCTTGATAGCCATTTAGTCCTTTTGTTTCTGGCTATGCTTAAAATCTAATTATTTTATAAATTCACTTATATTTCTGAAAGTTTAGATTATTTTTTAATTTTTTATTTTTAATTGACAAAAATTGTGTGTATTTGTGGTGTACAACATATTTTGAAATATGTATATACGAATGGTTAAATCAAACTAATAAACATAAATATCATCTTACATATTTATTTGTGGTTAGAACACTTAAAATTTACTCTTTTAACAATTTTCAAGTGGATAATACATTGTTATTAACTACAGTCACCATGTTGTACAATAGATCTCCTGAGCTCATTTCTCCCATCTAATTGAAACTTTGTGTCCTCTGACCAGCATTTCCACCAATTACTCACTCAACCCCCAGGGCCTGGCAATCACCACTCTACTCTCTGCTTTAATCTAATTGATTTTTTAAATCTAATTCATTTTTTTTTTATATTCCACATGAGTGAAAATATGAGGCGTTTATCTTTTTGTACCTGACTTATTTTACTTAACATAATGTCCTCCAGCTTCATTCATGTCCCAAATAACAGGATTTCTTTCTTTTTTAAGGCTGAATAGTATTCAATACACTATGGTATATAAATACCACATTTTCCAACAATCCATCTAAAGAAAATGAAATCAGTATATCAAAGAAATACTTGTGCTCTCAGGTTCATTGCAGCATTATTTGCAATAGCCGAGATATGGAACCAACCTGTGTCTATCAACAGACAAATGGATAATGGAATGTAAATTTAGATATTGCAAATAAGTTTCTTATTCACCGGTACTAGATTTATTTTTCCTTTAAATAACATTCATTTTTAATACTCCTGGAAAGGGCATCTACAATTGTCCTTATTTTTAATCAACATCACCTAGAGATTTATATTAGCATCATCTGTTTTAGGGTGTTATCAATTAAGAATGCTTTGAGTTGCAAGAGACAGACTACCTGACTGAGAGTGTTTACTCAAGAAGGGTTATTCTTCTCATATAAGGATAGATGCATGGATTGACAATTGTTGGCATTGAAGCAGAGGGTCAGTGAGGTCAGTGTCATGCATACTATCCACAGTTCCCTTGCCCTTTCTTTAATGGTTTGAAGATGGCTGCAAAGGTTCAGAGCATTAAGTCCTCACACAGTCGCTTTCAAACATGAGAAACAGACATCGAATGCACCAATGTCAAACAGCCCTTCAGGTTTGGCTGTCCTTCCCTTAAGCCTCCCAACAGCCTCAGCACCCCTGTAAGTTTCTCTATTTCTGCACACTTTGCCATGTTAGTGCTTTAGAGTTAGAGAAGTATTATTAAGGAATATTTTTTGAGATATAATATTAATATTTAATCAAAAGCAAAATCAGATGAAACTAGAGCTTTGAGTTTCTTCCTTATAATCTTTTCTCTTAGGAGCAATAACATCATTTCAAATCCTGCTACTTTTTTTAGAAATGACTATGAAAATTTTCACACATATTCAAACCTAAACTAATCCCTCCATATTCCTCTCACTTATAACTAACAATTATCAAGGTATTGCAACAGTTACTTTATCTATCATGTTTTACCCTTACCATTTTTATTTCCTGTTAAAGCATTTAAAAGCAAACCCATCATGTTATTTTACTCCTATATTCTTCATTTGTTTGTCTAAAATTTTTTGACATTTTCTTAGATAATCAGAGTGCCATTGCTAAGTCTAAAAATTATTTCCTGATAACTTCAAATACCTTTTTGTGTCACTCCCTCCACAGAAAGATGGAGTCTATTTCTCCAGTCCCTTGAATGTGGGCTAAGACTACGTCTACATT
This sequence comes from Lepilemur ruficaudatus, assembly GCA_963574885.1. Taxonomy (NCBI): domain Eukaryota; kingdom Metazoa; phylum Chordata; class Mammalia; order Primates; family Lepilemuridae; genus Lepilemur; species Lepilemur ruficaudatus. The sequence continues at coordinate 22,110 of CAUYRT010012615.1, forward strand.
GATAAATGAAGTATGGCAGAAGTATCACTGTGTTAGTTCTAAGCCTAGAATTTTTTCTCTCCATGCATTTCTTTTATTTTTCCTCAGCTTTATTAAGGTAAAATTGACAAATAAAACATATGCATTTATGGTGTACAACATGATATTTTGATATATGTATACATATGAAATAAATAAATCAAGCTAATTAACATACTGATCACCTAACATAATTATCATTTTCTGTGTGGTGAGAACATTTAAATTTTAATCTCTTAGCGATTTTTAAATGCATGATTATTACTAACTATAGTCACTGTCCTATACAACAGGTCCTCAGAACTTACTACAAAGTTTCAGTTAAAGCTAGCTATTAAGAAAACTACCAGCTTCCATTTCCTCCTCTTTAGAACCTGGCTGTCCTATTGTGAGGAAGCCCAAGCAGCACATGAAGAAACCCACATGAAGGAAAATTAAGGGCTTCGGTGACAGCCCCATC
>CAUYRT010012618.1:0-17772 GCA_963574885.1 Lepilemur ruficaudatus
AGTGGCTGGGACTACAGGCATGCGCCACCATGCCCGGCTAATTTTTTCTATATATTTTTAGTTGGCTAATTAATTTCTTTCTATTTTTAGTAGACATGGGGTCTCGCTCTTGCTCAGGCTGGTTTTGAACTCCTGACCTTGAGTGATCCACCCGCCTTGGCCTCCCAAAGTGCTAGGATTACAGGCGTGAGCCACCGCGCCCGGCCACACTATGTGTAAATTTTATCTCAATATATATAAACCAGTTCTGCCCCCTCAAAAAATATATATATACACATTATATATGTTATAACATATATGTATAGATATATACAACATAAACAAAATCAAAAAAGTCTGTCTGGAAGTCCTGGAGAATTGCTAAGGCAGTGAGGAATTGAGGGGACAATGTCTCAAAGGGAAGGGTCCCTCAGAGAGTGAGCCCAACATTTCATTTCACTTATCCTTTTGAGGCATTTGCTAGTTCAAGAACAAAGGCAGAAAATCTGAGAAGCAGAGTTTGGGGCAGTTTAAGGGGGGTGGAAATGGGGCGCAGCCTAAGATGATGGAGAAATTTGAGTTCAGGTTCCACTGTTGAGGAGAGACCTTGGTGGACAGCTGTGAGTAACAGTTGGGACCCCCCAAGGGACACACCCTCGGAGTAAGGTAAACCTGAAATGAACCAGTCTACCAAAGATTAAGTCTGGCGTCAGATCAACTCAACCTTCAATTGGATTAAAAGTATCGGTCCGTATCCCAGCTGCCTGGCAGAAACAGATGCAAATCCTCTCTAAATGAAAACAACATAGTCCACGACCTTAAACTATAGCTAAAACTTTTCATAAATAAAAAGGACGTTTTGCTCTGAAATAACAAGACATGCTAAAACATGAGAACTAACAAAAGGTCAAAAGAAAATAAACACACACACACGACAGACTACAGGAGATCCAGGTATTTAAGTTATAAGACATGGGCTTTAAAATAATTGTGATTAATGTGTTTTAAAAAATCAAATAAGACATATAACTGAAGTTGAAAACTGGAAACTTTACAGAAAGAATCAAATGGAAATAGAACTGATACACTCAATAACAAATTAACAAATTAATAGATGAATTTAAGCCATTACTTTTATTAGTATTCTGTGAAAAATTATACATATTAAAATTAGTAGGGCCAGCTAAAATTTCTTCCTCTGACAAACCAGTGAGTTTGAAGTTAGTTCTCCTTTTTGGGCTGTCTAGCCAATTTATAACTTTATAATATGCCGTTGGGCCCCCTTTTTAAAAAGTGATATCTATGACTACTCTGTTAATCATCTCCTGGGCTCTTCTTCTACTTGATTAACATATGAAACCATTAATACCAATCAATCTTTCTTGTTCAGAGTATCAACATTACTTTTTCCATTCCTTTTTGGCTTACTGACAAGCTTTGTTAATTTCTTCTTATGAATACAAATGAAAACAATATTTATCTATATCATAAATAAATCTTGCTTAACTGAATATAGAGCACATACCTACATTTCATGATTTCCTACTTATTAAAATCAATAAAATTAAACATACACTTATATTAATCCTTCTTTTAAATTATACTTTCCTTTTTGTATGCTTTAGCTTAACTTTCTTTTTCATCACAAGTCAAGAGTTTCCACAAATCCAACTAGTTTCAATTGGCTGTTATTATTATGATTATCACTGATGATAGCAATAATATTTCATGCTTTCTTAAACGACCTCTTGTTATTACTTTTTCTAGTGTTCTTAAAAGCATTCTTCTGTCTTGGTAACCACAAAATGTTCCAGAGTTACCCTTATTTTCTTTTACTCTAAGACAGTGATTTTCAATCAAGGGTAAGTTTTCCCCCCAAGAGACTTTTCCCCACCCTTGGCAATATCTGGAAACTTGTTTGCTTGTCATTGCTGAGCAGGAGCAGATTGGGGGCAGGATTGCTGCCGGCATCTGGCGGGAAGAGGCCAGGGATGCTGCTAAACATGTCAATAGTGCTGAGGTTGAGAAATCTTGATTTAAGACATGGAATAAAACAATCTCCAATGAGTTCTGGTTCTTTTTTAAGCTGTAAGAGTTTTCAAGACCAAAATTTGAGTGTTGTAGCACTCAACCAAGTGGTTGATGGGTAAGAGTGCTGCTGCCGCTGTTACACTAGGCTGATAAATATTTTTTAAAGGTTGAGTTCAAATTTGAAATTTACAATTTATTTCATCATATTGCTGTACCCCATCTTTCTTGCAATATGTAGTTTTCCCAACCACTAAGACTTTCAATTACGTTGACAAAAACATTCCCATGATCAAGTCAAGAGTGGTCCATTCAAAGTGGTTTTCCTATAACCATTCTCATAGTTCATACAATATGTGCCTTCCTTTCCCCATCCTTCAAATGTAATATAATTATAAGGTGAACTTTTAAGAAAACTCCATTGATAATCTTTCAGTAGATAAATACTGTCAATATAATACCCAGGTCTTCTTAATTGGTAGCTTCTTGGTTTTGAAAGTAGCCAGTTTAAGAAATATTAGGCGGGGTATGGTGGTGCACACCTGTAATCCTAGTGCTCTGGGAGGCTGAGGCGGGCAGATCACTTGACGTCAGGAGTTGGAGACCAGCCTCAGCAAGAGCGAGACCCCATTTCTACTAAAAATAGAAAAAATTAGTCGGGCATGGTGGCTCATGACTGTAGTCCCAGCTACCCAGGAAGCTGAGGCAGGAGGATGGCTTGAGCCCAGGAGTTTGAGGTGCTGTGCGCTAGGCTGATGCCATGGCACTCTACCCGGGCAACAGAGATGGACTCTATCTCAAAAGGAAAAAAAAAAAGAAAGAAATATTTGCAGTTTTGATCTTTAGAGTAAACAGTGGAACATTAGGTACTGGTCTAGAAGAATACACACACAAAAAAAGCCCTCTATCTCACACTAGATTTGTAATGTCAACATTGGATATTTCTGCAAGAAAATGTCATGTATTAACAAATTTGTACCGTAGAGATTCCAATTTTTAAAAAATATGGCATTTCCCTGCTTTCTGAAAGACAGCTCTTAACTGGAAAACAAGGGGTGTTTGGAAGCCTTTATTTATGGGGCAATAACCTTTTAAATCGGACCAGTAAACTCACATTCCACCATAATTTGCTTGCCTCTGTTATATATACTTGCATGTACACACATTCTTTCCCGTGCTTCAAACACATACATGCACACACATACATACACACATTCCACTTACTTTCCCAGTCTTCAAAGTCTTTGAGTCAAACATTCTATAGAACATGCATGTATTTTAGTCTTCCCCAATTTAAAAAGAAGCTAAAAACTCAGTCATATTTTAATTCATTATTGAAAACTTATTTCAAGGCAGTTTACTTGGTAACGAAGTCATGGCTACAATCTGGAGCTCTCGCCTGGGAAGATGAGTGGGACAGAACGAGCTCCCAGCGGGCTCGCATTGTTCCTTCGAGTGGTAGGCTGCAGTTCAAGTGCGAAGCACGTGTTCCTTTACTTCTCAGATTTTCATTTTTTTCACCAGAAAACTGAAACAAAGCTTCATCAGTTGCATCTTCAGCATAGAAGATGTAGACAACAATAGCTGCAGATGACAATCATAAGGCACCCGCAGTAGATAAGCATGGCGTTTCACTACAACTTCAGGACCAAGATGACTTTGCAAGTTACAGTCAAAGAATTATGAAAAATTATTAAGTGCAGGAAACAAGTCTGAGCTACTCTGTCAGTTACATGTCATGCCAGTATGTACTCGGTAACAGCTATTTATAGAGAAGGCAAATTTTGATTCAGTGTGTGTTATGTATTAGATAATTAAAATGAGAGGAACGGACACATTTAAAAGGTCATCAACTTCAACCAGAGTGAAACCAACATTTATTAAATAAATTGTGTGCCATGAAGGATGATGTCAAACTGTTAGGTAAAGAAAGAGAAAGAGAGAGAGAGAGAGAGAGACAAGCTCATTGAATCATATAATTGTTCAAGGTAAATCTTAGTATTCAGACTTGAAAGCTGGGGAAATTGAGGCTGAAGGAGTTGGAGTGACTTGGCTCACAACTTGAATTCAAACCTCCATCAGTCTGACTCTAAAGCCATGATCCTCTCACTACATCAGGGAGTCCACAGAATTGTCAGTATGAGAAATCAGGACAAGGAGAACTACATAGTCTAGAAAAGATGTGAATACACTGAGATGGGCTTAAACACATGAAATAGCCACAGGAACCTGTGCTAATCAGAGAATGCTCTCAACGGATATGAGACTGGCAAATGCCACCTTTATTTACATAATTGAATATGGGATATTAGGTTTAATCAAAATGAATAGAGAGTAAAATAATGGGTTTCATACGGAATTGATGATAGATTTTAAGTTATAGAGATGATATAATTGAGTATAAATTGTACTAGCTCATGATTTTAATTGAATAGGTACTATAAAGTTCTGGAAAGCCAAGCACAATAGTGACATTTGTGTGAAAAAGACACTTTTAGTTTTACATTTTAATCACTGATAGCATGTACATGTCAACATTCTCCACATTGTATTCCATGGATCATTACTCTTAAAACAGGACTCCAGGATTCAAATCATTTAGAGAAATGATGATTTAACAAGAAAGGAAACTGTTTTATTGCATTATGTAAATGTAAATCTCCAAGAAGGAGACAAAGTATGCTGGGATGCCCAAACTACCTTGTCCATTGGAGGCTGGTTTCATAGAGCACATAGCTGGGCATGTTTCCCATGAGAAAGAGTTAGGGAAATGTTTGTCTATGCAATTGTTGGCTAAGAAAAAAAGTTGACAGGAATTAAGAATATGCAAGTTCAGAAGACATTACATTGCCCAACAACCTTCCTAAGTTGTCATATCTTTATTCTTTCACCTTTGGGCCTAAGCAAAATGGAGCAGTCCTTAAGAGACATTAATATGAGAATCTCATTTTCTTCAGTCTCCATAAACCAACTTCTTTAACCTTCATTAGAATTATAAAAGCATCCAAACTCAGGACAACTGACCTCATAATTACACATGGCTTAATGTTTCCTTTTCCCCTCAAATTAAAACTAGGAACTCATTCCATCTACCTGATTTCATTTTAACAACATACTATTGATCTTTGGGGAGATATGATAAAATCATAAGGAAAGAATTTTGAAGCTCAGCTGGCAAAAGTATATATTTATATCTTTTAATCTTGATGGATTTGGGCCATGTTCTATGTATTTGATTTTAGTTAATGTACTTCCCCCAAAGCATCCAGTAAATGATTTGGGGTAACAGATATAAAAGTTCTAAGGAAATGTACGAAGAGATATAGAAAGATAGAATTTTACTTTCTGACTTCCTCACCCTCACCATAACCTTGAAGGGATTCTTTGTCCTCCATTAAGAGTTTGGATAATTCTCAGAGGACAACTGGGAATTGTTTCCTATATTAAGCAGGCAAGATAATGAGCAGAATTTCAGAGTGGAAGTGGCCATGCAATGGTCACTTGGGAGGCGGGCTATGGAGCAAGAGTCATTTCCTGGAAATTTTGCCAGATAGTCGAGCATCTTGAATCTGATTATGAGAAGACAACAGAAGAATGATGGAATTAATATTGATTAAGCATCTACTATGTGCTACCAAATGCTTTCCCAAAATTAGGATTTTAACCTGCATCACAGCCCTGCAATATATTATAAATATCATTGGCCTCATTTTCAACAAAATTGGGAGTGGCAGAACTAGGAGTCTGCCCCTAATTTGTTTGATTCTAAAGCCCATGTTCTTCTGATATAAAGCACTACCTCCAGTGGAAGAGTGTGGTCTTAAGCCTTGGTTCCACTTTATTGTTTATAAGAACAAGAAGAGTTAATTGACCAGCTCCACTATTTTCTGGAGGCCCTAAGAAGAGAAACGACTTGAAAAATCAAAACTACTCATTTTGTAAAAGGAAGGAATATGTCAAACAGTCAGTCTGGGTGTTCAACAAAAGTGGGATCCAGGGCCTAGACATTTAGCAAAGTTACTCAGTGGACATGTAGTGTCCCTAGACCTTGGGGAATCAGTGATAAAATTAAATAGGCCCTACTCTCAGTATCATGGGAAGACACAGACAAGTCTCCTTTCCCCAGAAAACACCAGTAGAGTCTAATTCACAATAACTTAAAGCCAAATGGGGTTTGACTTATTTTTATTTTTTGTTTGACATATTTGATTAACATAATAATAAGCATAAACCTAAAGTGTAAACCTCAGTAAACTTTTACATATGTTTGCCCACCTGTAACCACCACTAAAGTTGAAATATAGATCATTTCCAGCATTCCAGAAGGTTCTCTCATGCCCCTCCTAATCAACACCATTCCCAAAAGTTAACCACTGGTCTTCCTGCTATCACCATTGATTAATTTTGTTTGTTTGAACTTCATACAATGAAATCATACAATAAATGCACTTTTGAATCTGGCTAAATTTATTCAACACTATATTTGTGAGATTCATCCAAATAGTGTATAGCAGCAATTTGTTTTTTTCTCATTGCTGTGTAGTGTGTAAATATACTATAATTAATTTGTCCATTATACTGTTAACGGACACTTGAGTTGTTTCCCATTTTTGGCTATTATGAGTAAGGGTGATATGAACAGTCCTTACATGTGTTTTAGTGAATATGAAGACTGGAAGTGATGAGACACAAAATAGGCATATGTTAGCCTTAGTATACCTCCAAGTGCTATCCCAAGAATACTGGTACAAAGTAGTTTTACCACTGTGCACACCTACCAGCAATGTGTGAAAGGTCTACCTGCTCTACATCCTCACCAACATTTGGTATTGTTAGTCCTTTAAATTTTAGCCATTCTAATGATGTGTAGTGATCTCTTTGTGTTTTAAATTTGCATTTCCCTGGTGACTAATGACATCAAGCACTCTATCATAATTTTATTGGCTATCTGAATTCCCTTTTTTGTGAAGTACTTGCTGAAGCCCTTTGAAACAAGTTTGATGCAGCTTATGATAAGCCAGCTTTATCTTCAACTCCACATTGTATAAGATTTACTAAAAGGTATTTTTCTCTCTCCAGTCCTTCCCCTCCCTCGGTTCCCGCTCCCTCCCTCACACACACACATACACACTCCTCCTCTCCGTCCACTGCGAGGAGCTTGTATTAGCTAAAGATGGGAAGCTATATTTTTGGCTCAACAGGAAAAACCAATCTTATTTTTAAAAAACTGAAATAGATTATGACACTTCAGAAGGGTTCATCTCTGCCTGCTTGCTTTTTTTTTTTTTTTTTTTTTGCTTAATGCCCATTTCACATCTCTATTACAGCTCTGTGATTTACCATCCCAGATAAAAGAACCAAGTGGATTCTCTATCTCCCAGTGTGCTAGAAATACAGCATTACATATATTTAAAAAACCTAAATCACTGTGAGCCCTGCAAAAAATATCCCAAGTATTGATTTAAACACATCTTTTTTGCAACATGCCTCCCCACACACGTTGGGGAACATAAAGCGACCCATAAATATTCTGGAAGAACCACTTATTTTCTATTCTTCTGTCACCCTGAGCTGCAGAACCATTCCTCCCTAGTGTGCTCCTAAGATTTCCAATCAAGGGACAGGCTGGCTGAGGAAGAAAGCTCCAGGTTAAGTAGATTGCTGTAGGCCTGCTGCTGACGTGCTGGCTGATCTCCCTTCAGGCAATTTCTGAAAATAATAATAAGCAATGGTTTATCTTCATATCATCTTTCTCCAACAATGGAGAGTTCAAAGAGAATCTGGTACTAATTTATTAATTCTACAACAGCCTTCTGAAGCAAGGAGGAGTTCACTCCCCAGTTTCTGAGAAGGATTTTAGGGCCTGGGGTGTGTATGTGTTCCGGGTCACGCAGTAGAACAGGCTGAGAGTGTCCTCACGAAATGTTTGACGTCACTGAGCTACAGAGCTGTATGATTTCAGAGCTGGAAGGACCCACGCAGTGGAACTCACTGATTTCCAGATGAAGGAGCTCAGATGCAAACAGCTTGGCAAGACTGTCCAAGGTGCACAGAGAACCTGTCCAGGGTCACACATAGAAGAGCCTGGGGGGCTGCCCAAGGTCACACAGGGAAGGGGTTGAGGATACCACCAAGACCACACAGAGACTTAGTGACTAACACAGGATAAGACCAGGTTTTCTGACTTTCAATCCAATGATCCAAGAGATTAAACATCATCAAGAAAAAGAAGCATGGATGTGTTCACCTATTAGGAGGTCTCTATACTGCCACCCATTCAAAGCAGACTACCATAAAGCACCCCAGAAGCTACTGGTTACAAACCACTCTCAATAGTGCACCCTCTCCTCGATGAGTGAAGGATACCCTCCTCTCATCGCTACAAGCCTGGTACCACTGTGGCTCTCCGTGAATGTTAACTTATCAGAAATCCACTGAACTTCTGATTGGCAAACTTCCTTTCCAGTCTGGTGTGAGAAATTGCTCAGGACTTCAGAAAAGATCTGTGCTTCCAGAGCACAGCTAGTGGTGCTTTGCAGGAAGCAAGCGAGGTCTATCTGGTTGGCCTTTTTCAAGACACCAACATGTGTGCTTTCCAGGCCAAACATGTAAGGATTATGCCAAAAGGCGTCCAACTAGCACACAGCATACGTGGAGACCATGCTTAAGAATCCATTATGAAAGAAAACACGTCACTATCATAAAAAAAAAAAAAAAACACCCAACCACCTCTTTGTTCCTGATATTGGTAGTTCTGAACATTAGACTTTTCCCCCCCATGGGGTCAAAAAATATCTAAGTATATGATTACAGGTCGCAAAATAGGGTAGAGAAATCAAGTGCTGGCAGTTTTCAATTTTCATGGGTGTAAATAAACCTGTTAACTTTTTCTGGACAATGCCAGCATTTGGATTCTTTTAACACAAGTAAATTTCTTACTGACAGCAATTAAATGGTGTTTGTAGCATTTTTATCAAACGGTAGATTCCATCCATTCACCATACTTTTCTGAGTTGTCCTATATGCAAGTATATGTTTTTAATGTTGTCTGTCCTTGCTATTAAAATGTATTAAACTATAAAAAAGAAAGAAAGACAAAAAAGGCATGAGACAAGGAAAAGTGAACTATTGTCCTTAAGAATCCAAAGTAGTTAAGCCAAAGTTTAACTCAAGATTTTGGAGAAACTTTTGCCTCTAATAGGTCACACAGGTAATAAGTAGCGGATTAAAATCCACATCTGAACAATGCCAAAATCCACACTCTAGACAATCCCTCTCTCTAAGTATATAAGTAAATATTTGAAGTGTTTTAGGATGCCCTGCTTTAAAAGATTCTTAAAAAACTGGATACAGAGGTAAGAAAGAAAGCCTTTTTCTTTTCCTTTCTTACATTTTTTACTGTTTGATATTTGTTAACCATTATGCATATTATTTTGTTTTTAAAAAAAGAAGTAGTTGACATTTTTTAAGGATTTTTCTGACCTGTAAAATATCATTTAATTAAACAGAAAAAACTAAATTCTTTTCCTAGCTCAAAATTTATGCTCCCTTTAGGGCATTATTTTATCTTCTTTGGAACATACCAGTGTCCTCTCACCCCACATCCTCTGACTATATTTTTTATATATCCTGTGAGTTTGTTACATGACAATTGTGAATAAAAATATACTTGTTTCTGCCCACTCCCAATTTATTATTTTTGTAAGCACTGGCTTCCCACAATATTTTCATTATGAAGAATTTGCATGAGCTTTTATAGTCCTTGTTCATGCAAGAGGCATTTATTGACATGCCAGACACCTCATGACCCTGCCAACCATGAAGACAGACATGTGAGCAGAGTTACCACATAGTCAGGGGAATACCTAATTAAAGCACCCAAGATATGCTTTGAGGACACAGAAGAAAGTCAAAAAACCCTGTGGAGGGAGTTAGGAAAGTGTTCATAGAAGAAGTGACACTTGACCTGGGTCTTGAAGGGCTAAATGGAATCTTCTGGGAGTTAAATAGGAAACAAGTTATCCAAAGCATGTACAAGGACAGTGAGATGTGAAGTATGAGACAGACAATTGTATTCACCAAGATTTGCAAGGGCTGCTTCTGGGAAGAAACAGGCAGGCAAAATGGGACACCAGAAAACGCAAGCTACGCAGCCGTGGGAGGTGGGGTGGGGTGGGCGCCGGGGCAGTATGCGACGTGCAAGCAGAAGCAGAGAGGGAAGGCGGAACTGATGCGTGGGAAGGCACAGAGGGGAGAGAGAGAGAGAATGTGAGAGGAACGGTGGTATATTCTTCTGTCTAAGGTCTGGATGAACACCTGTACCACCTCAAAAAGAAAACTCCGCTGGAGCATCTAGGGATGCATATTTGGGTGATAAAACAATATGAAACAACTCAAGGACATGATTACTGTAGGAGTAGGAGAGTGGATGCTTTGGGGAGGACACAGAGGTGGTCAGGACAGATGGAGACCTCGGGGGTGGTTGGCAATGTTTTCTTTCTTGGTCAGTAGTTACAAAGGCGTTTCCATATACATAATTCATGAAGTTGTTCGGTTGTGTTTGTAGTTTGGGTATTTATGTTTATTTTGCAATGTACAAGTTTACCGATATCTGGATTAAAGGCACATCTCCCCTTTCAAGGCCTCTGGATGGATTATGGGAGTGTGGAGGTTGCAGGCAAAATTCCAGGTAGCTCAGCCATATCCCAGTCATACAGGTAAGAACACAGCGTCCTGGGGGACATTCCAAAAGGTCACTGTGGTGGGGAGGGAACAGGTTGCGGTAAGAGGATCCAGACTTGCGGCAGAGGAGGGAGCTAGGGAAGTGGGGAACCTCAGAAAGATCCCAGGGCAAGCGGGGTTCCCCCCATGCATGGTCCTCATTTCCACAACTTACATGCAGGAGTCATTATCACAGGCTCCTGAAGTTCTGGGTGGTAATGACAGACACTCCCTGCTCAGAGGCAAGATGATGACAGGAACATCACTCTTGGCGAAGGGGCAAACCCGGGGCCCCCTCACTCCATCATGGAGTGACTCAATGGGGCATTTTCAAACAAAGGACTGATGCTCTTTCAGAAGGAGTAGGAAGAGGAAGAGGAATGGACCAACCCTACTTGAGATTCAGTTGTTGCTGGGACAGGGTGTTCACTCAGTTTTCTGGCTCAGCACCCTTGAAATGCTCACCCCCTGGGAACAGAGGGCAGGTCTGTAATGGCGTGGAGAGGGAAGTACACACAGTGCCCTGTGGGGAGACCAACAGAGCATGTGTAGCCCCCACCTCTTCTAGGAATTTATCACACAGGGAGCCCAGGGCAGCTGCTGGGCTCAGTGCTCCCTTACTGCACACCTGAGGCTGCCATTGTCTCCTCTTCATTTTGACCCCTGCAGGGTCAATACTAGCATTGCCAAAAGAGAGCTTGCATTTGAAGATCGAGCTGAACTGGGCCTCAGTCCTGGCCTTACATATGATCTCTATGGCCTTGAGTAAATTAATGAATCCTTCTGGTCGTCATCTAGAAAGTGAAGATAATAACACCTTACTCAGAAGGTTCATGCACGGATTAATTGAAGTAATATCTCTGAAGCACGTGGCCAGGTGCCTGACAGTGGGTGCTCAGGAGTGTCAGTGTGTGGTTTTGTTATAATGAGGTGAAATTATAAGCACTTTTTAAAATTCCACAGTGAGATTACCTCCAGATTGCCTGTGATCAATAAGACCAACAATGCCTAAGGGTGGTAAAAGTGAGAAGCAACCAGAATTCCCACCATCCTGGTGGAAGGGTGAATTGGTCCAACAACCCTAGGAACCGTTCAGCAGAGTCTACTGAGGCTGAACATATGCACCCCTGATGAGCCAGCAATTCCACTCATAGGTCTAGTATAAAGCCAACAGAATACACTTGTACGTCACAAGAGACAAGAATGGTCATAGCAACTTTTTTCATCATAACTGGAAACTGGAAATTACCCAAATGTCCATCAATAAATGTAGCATCATATAAGAAGCAATGGTGATATAGCACCTCTTATTTTTTCCTGGATGGAGCTGAAACGCATCCTACTAAGTGAAGTATCCCAAAAATGAATAGACAGGCACCACATGTACTCACCAGCAAATTGGTATTAACTGATCAACACCTAAGTGGACACATAGGAACAGCATTTATCGGGTGTTGGGCAGACGGGGTGGGGAGGAGGGGATGGTTATACACATACATAATGAGTGCGATGTGCACCGTCTGGGGGATAGTCTGGCTTGAGGCTCTGACTGGAGGGGGGAGGGGGGCAAGGGCAATGTACGTAACCTTAACATTTGTACCCTCATAATATGCTGAAATAAAAAAAAAGAAACAGGATCAGAAATTTCCTTTTTGATACCATTAAAAACTTTCCCCACCCCCACCCTCTATGCAGGTTTCAAGGGGGTGATGCCCAACCATTCCATGCCCCAAACAGCATGTACCATGTGAGGACCCAAGTGAGTAGAACTCTGTTGCCTGTATTTATATTACACATAAATCCATAAGATCAAGAGGCAGCAGCTGGTAGGGTATGTGTGTCCATTAAAAACAACCAAAAGAGAAAAATAAAAGCATTAGCAAAATGGAAGTAGCTATGGGAGCAAGTCCAAAACTGAGTGCATACTCCCCTTCCCAGAATCAAAGTAGACAGGTGTGAGGGACTGTGACAGTGGGTGGGAAGAAGATCCTCTGAGGGCACAGGGGGCCTCGTAATGCAGTGCTTGGATGCCCCTGGCCAGAAGGTCAATACTTCTACTCTCTGGAAGAGTGCCACTGGGCAAGCCAGGAAATGAGATCTGAGTTAGGTTCTCCATCAAAGAGACCACATGCTATTATAAAGACCTATTATTATTTTCGTGTTACAGACAAGGAAACTGAAGGCTAGGACAGCCAATAACTTAATTACTGAAGGTTCTGTGGCTGCTGTGTGTCAGATTTTACTAACTCTAAAGCCTATGATCTCATTACTGTGCTCTGTTGCCAGGGAGTGGTTTTGTGGGGGAGGCAGGATGCAAGAAAGACATAGGGAAAGCACATGGCATTTGTCAGCCAGCCTAGGTGAGGAAGCCGTGCTCCCTCACACTGCTCATGTCCACCCAATGCCTGGACCTGAGGACTCAAAGGGCTCTCAGCTCAGCTCCTGCTCAGACCTCCGCCCCGGCTCAGCTGGTTCACACTCATCCTCCTGTCACTCCTCATAGGTCCACCTTCTAACCAGTCTCCCATCTTTGTTTCTTCAAATCACATTTCACATTTAGAAAAAGTGTTTTTTCTACACACATATCTTGCTTAACATGCGTCAGTGGCAACTCCTGGGCCTTGGGATAAGAGTAAACCTTTTCCCTCGACAGTAGCTGCCATCTGCTTCTCTGACATCACCACTGGTCCTCACCACTCACAGATTCTGTATCTGTGAAATGGTCTACTTGCTAAACGCATTTACAACCCCCAAGTTTTACTCAGGGCACTTTCATGGTTATTTTCAAACATGTGCAGAGTTAAAAAAAAAAAAAAACTATTAACACCAGCTGAGGTCCAAAAAGCTGACGCTCTCTGCCTTGTTTCAGTTCTCATATTGTGAACATGCACTGTAAATGAGTGTCCTTCTGGAGTCTATATAGTGTCACACTTTTCACGTTTTTGTACTCTCTGTTGAAGATTTTGCTGTTTAGATTGGCTTTGAAACATGATATTGAAGAGCTGTCTAGTTAGTGTCCCTAAGTGCAAGTGGCTGGGATGCATCTTATGGAGAATATATATGTGTTAGGTACAATTCATTTAGGAGTGAGTTATAGGCTGTTGGCCCTGAGTTCAATGTTAAGGAATCAACAGTATGGTGAATCCAGAACAAGAGGAAATTCACCAATCTGTACATGAGGCTATTCAGAAAATGCTAAATTAACATCTATAGTATGTGATAAAACTATGAGAAAGATGAAAAATGGCTAAATTTGTGAATTTATAAGATGAAAACTGATTTTAAAAATGTAGTGGAGCACATCATGAGGCTGAAAGCCAAAGAAATTTATGGTCAGGAAAATGTTAAACCCTGTCAGTGAGTGATGGCTGAAATATTTCAAAAGACAATATGACATGAGAAATGTTAAACTTGCAAATGAGTCAGATCTGCAGATCAGGAGGCTGCACAAGAATTTTAAAAGCATCTGCTAAGTGCTATATAGGAAAAGGGTTATGTGGAAGGACAGGTTCTCAACACTCACACTGGCAAGTTTTATAAGGATGTTGGCAAATGAACCTATATGTCACAAATGGTCTTTCGGTTGACAAAAGTGTTGTGACCAGAGGTGTGCATGAACCTAACCCTGTATTTTCCCTATTAGAAATATTTCTGTATTCACCAGTTCAGTGTTTGAGGCAAGTATATAGTCCATAACTACCATGATTAATGAGAACTGTTGATGTCTCACATTATTTCTGCCACATGGCCTCCAGTTCCATAAAACTCTTTGTACTTACCTGAATACAATTTTCTTGGGGTACCCGTTCCTCTCCATTTAGTCACCTAGATTCATCCTTTGCACTGAAGCCCCAGTCATGCCCAGGAAGTCTCTCTGGACTCCACCCCCCACAGAGAGTCTCCTTTTCTGTGCTTGTTAACATGTTGTGCACACAACTGTGGCTCAGCATTTATCACAGCAGTGTGATCATTCATATATGATCAAGCAAGATCTTAGAGGAAAGGTGTCTGATATCTCCCCATTCAGTAGGATGTCACCTATGGGCTTGTCATATATGGTCTTTATTGTGTTGAGGTATGTTCCTTCTATAACCAGTTTATTGAGCATATTACAGTGAGGCAATTTTATGAAATACTTTTTTCCTATGTACCAAGATGATCATACGGTTTTTGTGCTTCATTCTGTTAATGTTGTGTGCCACATTTAAAGATTTGTATACGTTGAACCATCCTTGCAGGCCAGGATAAATGCCACTTGATCATGGTGTGTTATCCCTTTGATGTGGTGTTGGATTCAGTTTGCTAGTTGAAGATTTCTGTGTCTATGTTCATTAGGAATATTGGCCTGTAGTTTTCTTTTTGTGTTGTGTGTGTTCTTTTCTGGTTTGGTATAAGGGTAATGCCTGCCTCACAAAATGAGATAGGAAGAATTGCTTTACCTTCAAATTTCTGGAAAAGTTTGAGAGGAATTGGTGATAATTCTACTTTTAAAATTTGATAGAATTCAGCAATGAAGACATACAGTCATGGGCTTTCCTTTTCAGGAGACATTAGTACTGATTCGATCCTTTTTCCTCATTACTGGTGTGTTCAGCTTTTCTATTTCTTCTCAGTTCAATCTCGGTAGGTGATACATCTCCAGGAATTTGTTCATTTCCCTCAGGTTTTCCAACGTGTTGGCATATAGTGGTCCCTAACAGTGTAAAGTATTATCTACTATTAGACAATACATTATAAATCTGGGGTATCAATTTTAATGTCTGCTTTTTTTGTTTTTAATTTTATTTGTGGAAGGTCTTCTCTCTTCTTGGTTAGTCTAACAGTTTGTCAGTTTTATCCTTCGAACACACAAATTTTTCATTGACCTTTTGTATTTTTAATCACTATTTTGTGGAGTTCTGCTCTGATCCTAATTATTTCTTTCCTTCTTCTAATTTTGGGTTTTGTTTATTCTTACCTTTCTAGTTTCTGGAGGTGCATTGTTAGGTTTCTTTAATCAAAATCTTTCTACTTTTTTGATGCAAGCATTTATTACTCTAAACTTCCCTGTTAGTACTGCCTTTGCTATATCCCATAGGTTTTGTTGAATTTTCAGTTTCATTGGTTTAAAGAAATTTTTTAAAATTCTTTAATTTCTTCATTGACCCAACAGTCATGCAGGAGCATGTTATTTAACTACCATGTATTTATATAGTTTCTGAAGTTCTTCTTACTAATTTTTTTGCTTTATAACTTTTTGGTCTGAGAAGATACTTGATTTGGTTTCAATTCTTTAATAAATTTTGACATGTTTTGTGGCCTAACATGTGGCCTATCCTGGTGAACGTTCCATGTGCTGATCAGAGGACTGTGTATCCTGCAGTTGTTGGATGAAATATTATACAATTATCTGTTAGGTCCATTTGGACTATATTGTAGTTTACACCTGATGTTTCCCTGTAGATTTTCTGTCTAAATGATGTGTCCAATAATGAGAGTTGGGTGTTAAAGTCCCCAACTGTTATTGTATTGGGATCTCTCTCTCCCTCGCTCTAGTAACACTTATGTTATCTAGTACTCTGATGTTGGCTGAGTTTCCACTTGTTGTATCTTCTTGCTGAACTGATCTATTTATCATTCAATAATGACCTTTATCATCTATTTTTATGGTTTTTTACTTAAAGTCTACTTTCTCTGACATAAGTATAGTTACTCCTGCATGGTTTTAGTGATATCTCTCATTTTTTCAACATTGGCAGTAAATCTCATGTCTTCAGATTTACCAAGAAATCTACTTTTCAGCTGCTGCATTTGTTCTTTGAATATTCAGATTCAACAAACAGTGATCAAGTTTGGTACTCTGAAGTACCCAAAACAGAAATTCTTACAAGAAAATCTAGGAAGGACATATAAATCTATGTGTTTGAAAAATGAACATACAGGTAAAGTAGAGTGCCTTTTTGGTTAATGAGTTTTGTCACCATAAAGTGTTATTAGACAAAAAAAATGCAACCTCTTATGGGTAATAAATCAGTATATTAATGGTCTAAAACTGATTTCAAAAACATCACATGATAAACATTAAGTATTGTAATGAATTTACTTTTTAAGAATTTGATTACTTTTTGTTTCCTAGCATATTCGTTTGTGTGTTTGAGTCTTAAAACTTACATAGTACTGAGCCATGAATACGATAAACATTTTAATTAGATCAAACTGATTGCATTGTTGCCTAAATGTTAGCAAAGAACATATACAACATAGAAGATACATCTGTATGCCATAAAGAAAAGCATAAATGTATGGACAAATTCTACAAAAGGAAAGACAGTGTGCTTTGATCAGCACAATGAGGATAATTTGTAAACTCTTTGCGAGATGTGTGCTCATCTTAGTCACTGATGATTTTTCAGATTCAGTGTGTTTTGATTGTATGATACTGTATTTTTGTCTATAATGTCCAGGGCTAGCAGGTCCCCAAGTGGCAATAGCAGTTGAGGTGGCAGCAGCTACAGCATCAGGAGAGTGGGAGAAATCTGCACTGGAGACCACCAGTGCAGGACCCGCAGTGGGTGGTTGGCTGAACTTCCTGTCCCAGGGACCGTCCCTGTGGCATCTGCACAAATATTGAATGTCCAAACTAAGTACCTGAACACAAAGTGAAGCACTCAGGCAGGAACAGAGTATGGACTAAATAGACATGAGTTCATACTGATATAAATAAGTCAATAAGAAAACAAATAAATGACAGAAAAGGGGCCGGGTGCGGTGGCTCACGCCTGTAATCCTAGCACTCTGGGAGGCCGAGGTGGGTGGACCGCTCAAGGTCAGGAGTTCAAGACCAGCCTGAGCAAGAGTGAGACCCCATCTCTACTAAAAAAATAGACAGAAATTAATTGGTCAACTAAAATATATATAGAAAAAAAAAATTAGCCGGGCATGGTGGCGCATGCCTGTAGTCCCAGCTACTCGGGAGGCTGAGGCAGGAGGATCGCTTGAGCCCAGGAGTTTGAGGTTGCTGTGAGCTAGGCTGATGCCACGGCACTCTAGCCTGGGCAACACAGT
>CAUYRT010012619.1:0-32479 GCA_963574885.1 Lepilemur ruficaudatus
GCATGAGGAGGGGCGTGGGAAAGGCTGGGTCTGTGTGCTCCGTCGGTTACCTGGTGGCCTTCCACTTCTTCATCTCAGCAGCTGGGACAATAATAGCACTTTTCCATGAGTTTGCATGCGACAGTAAATGCAAATATGACAAAGACCAGGGAGGGGCAACTTGCCTTGTTACTACTATTATTTCTGCGTGTGTGTTTAAAACTGTATGCAACAAACTCCCAAACCACGGCACCGCCAGGGAGGTGTGAGATCTGTGGGGAGCCCGGCTGTGGAGCCACGGCCAGGGGTGCAGACACAGGGGGACAGGAAGTGATGCCGGACGTCCAGTGAGGCTTCGGGTGACTAGTTCTCATCCCCACATGGCTGTCATTGATCACAGTGTGTCCCAGGCACCCTGACACGTCTCCTGAGGACTCCAGGCCATGCCGCTACCTCAGCCCCCAGGCCACGGAAGCCAGTGCCACCAACAGCACTCAGTGCCACTGGCATGGGCCTTGGCCACACCTCCCCGAGTCTTCCCTAAATTTATAAACACAGTGACTCTGTGTGCCTGACCCGAACTTCTGAGTCATTGGCAAATATCAAACAATAAAATATGTTTATGAAATCACTCAAATATATTTTGCACGTTGAACCTTTCACCTCAATCTAGCTAGGAAATCAATAGCTACAAAAATATGACAGCAGAAAAATCATTCTGGTAAATCCCCATTGCTCGAATAACCGTAAGGTATCAATTCAAATAACGACACTGACAAGTGCTCAAGACTGAAACTGCACGGGCCTGGCTGAAGAAATGACCGTCACCGCCATAGGACAGGCAATTGTTAGAGTGGGCAAAGCTGTCTGCCCGGGTTCGGCCAATTCACGGCTAATGAGAACTGTGATCGTGATTTTAGTCTCTAGCGTGGGTTTGGACAGAGCTTTGCAGAGTTCTGGGTGCTGAGAGTTGATCCCACGGGCAGAGAGCACGTGCACCCGGGCTTCCCTGCTGCCTCCGTGGTGGCATTTCTGTGGACGGCAGCGTGAGGGCAGATCTTTGCCTGTAGCTGCACCCCTAAAATGTCCGCGCTCCCCTCTGTGCAGTCTGGCGGCAGGTGCCCAGGCTGCCCTCCCCCCACTCTGCCTGTTGTTTGTGTCGAGAAGAGCAGTTGCTCGTCCTGTTAGCCCCTGTGCCCAGGGGATTCCTGCTGGAGGGGTCTGCAGCGGCCACTTGGCTGCCACAGTGCACTCAGGCGTGGCCACCCACAGCGGCCGGCAGCCCGCCTCCCCTCCCTGCCACGCAGCCCTCCCGGTGGTGGACCTCAGAGCCCGGGGACAGGGTCCCGTGGTCACCTTTTCTCACTCGTCATTATGGGGAGATTACGCCCACAGCTTCCCTCGCACTGAAGTCACAAACACTTAATCTGAATATGACCAAACAAGATAACGAATAGTGAATACAAACTATTTCTTTTTTCTATTTTTTTTTTGAACCTGTGGTCTGACCAGCGACCTGCTCCACAAGCAGAAGGATGCCCCTAGCGACAATGACGATGTAAGGGCAAGAGGAGGGTCAGAAGGAGGCCACCCCCCTCCTGCCAGCTGCCCTCCTGCCATCAATGCCCAGGCCCAGCGGGCACTGGGAGCTTTGGCTCATGTTTCGCTTCAATCGTGCGCCCCTGCAACAGCACACGGTGTCAGCCACAGATTAAGTGTTTTCCTGTGTATAAATGAGAAGTATCATCAGTTCGTCTATATAACTGGTTAAATTGTTTTCATACATGTGAATTGTTTCCTGATGATCATCATTCACTTTTGAAGACCCAGTGACACATTCAAAGCAGTAAGATGTTTTTGTTGCATAAATTTCCAATCACATTAAACCCAAAGCACCCGACTCACTAAAGGGCGACTTAGACAACAGGGTCATGCACTTCTTAAGAGAAGACACAGACATGGCGGGCAGGGAGGGTGAGAATGCAGGGAGTGGCACTGCGGGACCCTGACCGCCCCGCTGGCTGTGCACAGACTCAGTCTGGACTTGGGAGATACGTCACCCTTTCAGCCAGGCTGTGGCCCGGGGCGCCCACTTCACTCTGAGATGGGGAATGGTGCCAGGGAGAGAAAGGAACCTAACTTGCGGGGCTCGTAGGAAGTGGCAGAACCAAATTCAAGAACACGTCTACCCACTGCTGGCTGTCTAAGTCCAAAGGATGTGTAAAATACAGCAAATATGTGTCCAAGAATGATTCTCACTTATCGCTGAAATCCAGTGGCAATGACACTGGATTTAACAACAATAATCTAATAGAAATAGGATTGCAAAATGCGCTGAGCATCAGTGCAGGGAGGGAACCTAAGGAACGGCTTCTAGTAGAAACCGAGGCAGAAATCCAGGCGTGAGCTAGAAGAGTCGTTGCCAGGCGTGGGGCAGGGCACAGTGAACACATTCACAAGGGATTACGTTGTGGTCCGGGAACATCCCTTCGTTTGGCAGACACCTGTGGGGTGTAATCAGGTGCAAGCTGTGGGCTTGACACTGGGGATGCATCGGTCAGTGACGAGGACAGGCATCTCTGTCCCTGGGATCTTACATTCTACTGGGGGAGAGGGGTGGGAAACAAGGTGTACAAATAACCCTCTATTCCTTTGCTGTGTGAGGCTGCTCAGGCCGCCAGAACCAAGGCTCTTTGGCTCAGCCTCTGGGCTGCAGGCCCCACCTGCAGCCGGACAGGGACGGAGGCAGCACAGCCGTCCTTCCTGCTGCGTTTGCTTCCGTATTTACCTTCACGTATGGCAAGGGGGAGCTTTTGTGATAAAGTTGTGAATGATAACCCACATGGCACCTTAATCTTTTGGAAAATAGGTCAAGAACAGATCAAAACTTGGCAGTTACCTATCCATCGTTCACCCACCCGTCTCTCCCTTTCTCTGTTTGTATTTGCACAGAGCAGAGTAGGGTGTCTCTCTCCGCCCTGCCGCGGCTTCCCTGGCCACACACCCCGCAGCCCTTCCGCGCCCTCGTACGTGCTGGGGCTCACGGGAGGAGCAACATGCCTGCTGCGGCGTGCTGCTCCCACACGGCCTGGCCAGCGATTGCGTGTGCTAGGACACGGCCCACTCGGCCTCCAGATGCTATCTGTGTCTTGTTGACGCTGTGCCCCGAGGCAGCACTGAGATGAGAGCCTTCCCTTAGCTCCCCACGCTTTTTCAGAGGACCCGAAGCCTCTCCTCAGAGGGAAATGCAGAAATCCACATGAAGCCAAGCAACTGGCCTCCTGCTCAGGAGCAAGGAGGAGCCCGTCTTGCTCTCAGGAGTGCCGGGTTGAGGCCCTCGCGAGCACAGGCTGGCGGGGGGCGTGGATGGGGGAGGGGAGCAGGAGGAAGGGCTTGGCCCTCAGACTCTGAGATGGAGCAGGGCTGGACACCCTCTGGGTGCTGTGTGTCCTTGATCCACTAAGACTAAGACTTCCTTTGCCCCTGATGCACAAACCTTCTCATCCCTGTAACACCTCGAGCCCACGTGGGACTTCCATGACGACGCACACATGAACAGCAACGCACACAGGTGTAAAATCTATAAAATAGTTCACAGAGTATTAAGAAAGAGTAGCTACATCTTCAATGCAACCAGCATTATTCAAGAGTAAGACCACTGAACCTGGTACCTGGAGTCCGTTAGATTCACAGAGGACAGCCAGTTTCCTCTTGTCTGTCAGCTCAGCTCTGCCCACCTGAGACACAGGTGTGTGGCCTTGCCTGCAGATGTCCTCTGTCCCTTTACAGCAACCCAAAATGAAAGAGCAGAAGGAGAAGGAAAGAAAGGGAAGGAGAAAGAGATGTAGGAGTGGGGGAGAAAGGAAAAGGGGGAAAAAGTCCAGGTGATCACAATTAAATGTCAAACATGCAAAAAGATGATACAGGGTTTAGAAGAAAGCATGTAAGAATTTCTTTATTTTACACTTTCAGAGAAGACTAGGCTCTTCTTGGTAAAGCACAAAATCTAATGGCCAACTTAACCATGTCAACATGCAAAACCTTATGTGAAAAATATAACGAAACCAAAATTGAGTGACCAATTGGAAACTTGGAAAATTGTTTGTAAGATATATGTCAGAAAAAAATTTTTCCCAAGACCAGTTAGCACAGAGACTCTTCAACTGGGCACCCACTCTCTGCCAGGCATCGTGAACATGTTCAATTTGTAATTGAAAGAAATTGGTATTGAGCCCTGAATCCATGTAAACACAAAATTAACTCCAAACCACTGTGGTGATCACAGCTGCACAAAACAAACAAGCCATTATAATTCTTGAAAAAAATCTACATAGTGTCAAAATAATAATATTTTACATGTAACAGGCTGGGACTAAAATCCCTGAGCATTAAAGGAGAGGCAGTAAGGTAGGGATGGAAAATAAATTTGGTGAGAAGTTGCAGGCTGTTATTATCCTTATCTTGCTTAGGGGATATTAACAGAGGCTATGCTCTGAGCTTAATAAATTGGAAACTGTAAACACAGTTTCTTCAAGGGCTGAATCACGATTCGTGGCCTCACGGTCCGCCCGCGTTTCGCTAAATGCAGAGCGTGAGCCGTGCACCAGTCCAGCAGTCCCTGGCAAGAGCCCACGCGTGGAGACCCGGCTTGTTTCTGGAGCGCTCAGGTGGGTGCACGCCTGGCCCCTCTAGGTGTGAGAAGGTCCCTTTTGCTGATGTGTCTGCATGTGCCTGGGTGTCTGTGGCCCAGGCTTCCCCCTACCCTGCCTCCCTTGCTCCTGCCCTGCAGGGGTGGGGTGCGGATCCTGGCCCTCCGCAAATTTCCTCCATGGGCTCCTCAGGGGAGGTCCCCTGGGGCCAGCACTCTGGGTCCACATTTTATTCCTGTTCTGAAAACTGACCACTCTTAGCTACAAAAAGCAAAAGAAAAAAGATAAAATTTATCACATTAATTTTTAAACGAACTCTGTGGGAAATATATTTCCTAGATGAATGAACAACATAAAATTCAACAAGACTCCTGCAGGTAGCAAATGACACCTGGGGAGAAGACACGCAGTTCCTTCCTTTCCTGTTCAGCGTCTACACTGCCTTTGTCCTGCTGTGCGGAGAGGCACACAGCACACACGTGATGTGCTGGGAGGACGAGCCAGCCTCACTCATTTCCACACACGTAGTTTTAAAAAATTACCCATAGAAGCTTCCCTTTTCTTTTTCTAAGGAAAAGGATAGAGCTTAGAATATATTCTATAATCTAAGAAATATTGATTATGTGTTATCTGGATAACACATTGATAGCATCACTGTTCTCAGTGACTGAAATCATTGAAAAAACATAATGAAAATTCAATAGCTATAGATTCCATCAGAGTCATGGTTTGAGAACATAATTATCATTAAATAAAATTTGTGACATCCCAATGACTGACACCTTTTTATTTACAAATTGGTAACTAAATATTAACTGTAGTTCAGCACTTAACTTTCATAATTGATGATAGTTTATGGAAATAAAAGTTTAAATATTTCTGTATCTTATTTGCTCGTAGTTGAAAGTTCTGTTTGTTTTGCTAAACTCTAGCATGCCCCTAGCACAAGGTAGGTTGACTGCCCGTCTCTGCCCCTATTCACCAGGCGACCTGCAGGTGCTCCGCAGCCTGGTGTGACACCATCGGGCTGGCCGTGCTGCGTCTTTAGGGGACGGTACACGTGGTACGGGAACTCCCCAGAGAGAAACGAAGGTATTTTTATTGACATTCTTCATTCTAACATGTAATTTTCTCTTTTTTTTTTTTCCAAGTCAACTTCACAAGGAGGAGAGGAGGGAGACGAAGAGAAGGTGATGACATTATGAGCATCCGTCAAGGACCTTTCCATCTGAGGCGTTTCTTAACCTGTGTGGTGACCTCCAGCCCCAGCAGCTTTCCCCTGCGGCGTCCGCCACGGCCCGTGGAAGGCGTTTCCATTCCAAGAAGCCGAGGGCAGGCGGCGTCTGCAAGGAGAACCGACAGAGCAGGTGCAGGCTAAGGTCTCGCTTCCTCCACCAGCTCATCCCCGCCCCTGCCACCGCGGGAGGGGCTGCATTCCCGCGGGGCATTCTATCTGGACCATTTGGATTCACAGGAGCTCTCCAGCAAACCTAACCTTAACCCATTTGCAGGCCTGCCTGTGTCGTAGCTAGAGCAAAGGAAGCCTGCCCGGCAGAGATGCGTGCGAGGTTGCTTTCACTCCACATGTCTTTGACTCTCTGCGCGATTTGATCCTGATGGCCTGATGGGAGCAAAGTATGGCCATGATTAGTTAGTTTTGTTTTGTTTTTTTCGTTTTGAAACAGGACCTTGCTCTGTCACCCTGGCTAAAGTGCAGTGGCCTCATCATAGCTCCCTGCAACCTCAAATTCTTGGACTCAAAAGATCCTCCTTTCTCGGCCTCCCAAGTAGCTGGTGCTACGGGAATGCACCACCGCACCTGGCTCATTTTTCTATTTTTTGTAGAGATGGGGTCTGGCTATGTTTCCCAGGCTGGTCGTCTCAAACTCCTGGCCTCAAGGGACCCTCTGCTTCAGTCTCCCAAAGTGCTGGGATTACAGGCACGAGCCACCGTGCCTGGCCCATGATTAGTTTTTACTCTTTTCTGAATGACCAAAAAGCAAAGTAAAGCTATTCACCTGGCAACTTTTCTGTTGCTTCCTGCCCATTTGTCTTCCTCTTTCCCCTCTTCCTCCTTCTCTTCCTCTTCCTCCTCTTTCTCTCTCTCTCTCTCATGCCAAAAGCAATGGATAAACAACTACCCCTTATCAAATTAAAAAATGAGAATAACAAAGAAGCCATAAAGGTTCCTCTGCACCTTTAGTCAAGGTTTTGCCTGAATTGATTCATAGATACATGTGCGTACTTTGCATAGGCACCGTCAGAGAAGAGGCCCATCTACTTTTCAACTGTTTATTTTTTCCATCGCTAATAATAGTTACTATAATACAAAACGAAATTCCCCAGAAGTTATTATTAGCTATGGGGAAAAAATAACTAAAACAAAACAAAACTTATTTATAAAATAATATTCAGAAACTCTATTTGGAGGATAATCTTTAGAATATTTTTTGATCCTACAAAATGAAATGCCTTTGAAATGCTTGGAAAATAAATGAAATTTCAACATCAAGAAACAGGATTTGGAGGGTATACTTCAGTGGTAGAGCATTTGACTGCAAGAAACAGGATTTTGAATGATGACTATGGATTTATTAAGATGACTTGAGAAAGAAAATTATACTAAAAGACAAAATAACTGTGGTTTTAGTACTTTCCACAGTAAAAATAGGTTTGTGTTAAAATGTTAAGAATTACACATGAGAACAGGGTGTTCTTAGACACGCAGTTATTCTTAGAAATGTCCCTTGGCGTAAGTGGATCGACGTGGGCTTGAGGCCATTTGATAAACACTCCCTTCTGTAGCACAGCCTGGAGGGGAAGGTGGGCTCCAGTGCAGGTAGACGGAGCCGCCAACGCCTCTGAGCCCGGCATCACCGCGACTTTTTAAGGGCTGGGCTATCCGTTACGCACAAGAAGTCACGGGTCGAAGTCCAGGCCCGATTACGGCACATAGTACATCTATTTTCCTTCCTTTTCTCCAAAAATTCTTCTTAAAGCATGGTGAAATTTCAGAGAAATTCCTTCTGGTCTGTGAGAGATTTTAAACGGACCAGGAAGGCGTCACTTCTTAGCTTTCTTTCTGGCTGATGGGCAGGTGTGCTCAGGCCCACCAGGAACTCTTCCCCAAGCAGGGCCTGTGCCCTGCTCGGATCTGAGACTCCGGACACCACACGGAGCTCTGGACGGAACTCGAGATTAGGGCGGCGCTTACAGAGACACATAAATCAGCCTTAGGGGACAGGTGCTGACGTCACATTGTCATGTTTGGCTCAGTAGTTGACTGAATCTCATTTATGGATCACAAGACCGGCCGCGAATCATTTCATCTAAGTGTATGTGTGCGTGTACAGACCTGCCCACACCATGCGGCCCAGAACACGGACACACACACGTGCGCGCACACACACACACACACACACACACACACACAGCTGGATATCTCTGCTGCATTCACTCCTGCCCTCCTCACTCACTTCCCTGCATTTGGACGCTCCTTTCTTACAGCGATCCTCCGAGAGCTTTCGGATTCACTGCCGTCTCCCGCAAAGGGCGTTACACAGTCCCAGCGGCCAGCGTGTAATAAGATGGTAAAACACATGCCCCTGTCCACAAGTTTAAAAGTTTATGCAAAATGAAGTAACTGCTTTTGTTTCGTATGATGGCATTTGTTTTGAGTGGACGGTTCAAACCTCCCCGTTGATGGAAACCAGACCTAAGGCAACATCACTGGAGGGCGTGAGCGACACAGCCTCACGGAGCCGGGATTTACGGCCTTGCTTCGGCCAGTATTTCTTCAGAGCCTCACCTAATCTCACGGTAGAAGAAACGCATTTCTTGGTTCACAGGGGAATGGTTTCGTGGAAGGAGGGTAGCTCGTGTGTGAAAATGTTACAATACCTTCCAGGTATTAAAGGCTGAATAATATCTCAGGTGCATCCAGGTAAGTCCTCTCTCTAAACTACAGGTTCCAGAGCTTTCTGTGATTGGTCTTCAAATGACCCGTCGGGACGCTGATGTTGAGTGTCTCTGACTCTCCCCCAATCCGCATCTTCGGTAATGTCCTGCTCAGTGTCACTTCAACCTGGTGGCCCCAGCCATGTCCTCTTCTTGTGTGCTGTATTCATCCCTCCTCATGGAATCGGATATGTCCAGATCAGTTGTACAGGAAATGCAAATAAGTTAAATGACAACACTGAACATGTGTTCACGCTCGATCTTCACTTCCTTGTACTGAGCGACGGGTGTACAATGGAAGGTTTTAAGGGAATGAAAGAGCAGGAGAAGGGGCAGGCATGCGAGAGCCTGCTGGCACGGCTGTGGGCAGGCCCCTGCCTCCCTCAGATGTGGGAGCCACCGTCACATCTCAACAGAGCCTGGCAGGCCTGCTTGTCACCGCGGCTGACGGGATGCCAGCTGCCCCGAAAGGCAGGGTCACCTCCCAGCTTCATCTCTGACATCTCTTTAGAAGTTTGAGCTGTGAACTCTCTGTCTCCAACTTCAGCTGGAGAATCTGTGTGACACGTCACACCGAGATGGTTACAGGAGGGGCTCTTGCCATACAGACTACCAGCGCATGCGAATGCTCCCATGGTCTGATTACTTTCACACGCAAATCTTCAAAACAGCCCTCCCCCGGGGGTGGCCCAGGTAGCCAACGTGGTAGCTGTCACGAACGACCTCCAGCGTGGCCCGAAAATGTCTCCTCCCTCTATCTCTGGAAGTGGCCACTTCACAGCTTATTATTGGAGTTGTATGATTATCAGAGAGGAAGAATCCACGTCCGAAGCTAAATAAACTCCTTGTCATGAGGGCCTATGTTGGACTTAAGGCCTCATATCCCAGGAGGGTTGTCTGACATCTCACACTCAAGCTTAAAGCTGTTTTAATATCAATAAATAGACATAAGTTCCAGTTTTCCTGAAGGTACTAGAACAATTTCAAGGGAGTCTGATTTCTGGAGGGCGTTGGTTAGTGGCCATCCCATTGATTGGCAGTTTTACACACACGAAAAGAGCCATTTTCTTTGCAAAGCAATCCTGAGCAGTCTCCTGGCCGGGGTGTGTGATGCAGAGGCTATTTCTGGAAACAGAAGCAGGGGCGGAATTACTAACTCCCTGGACATCATCGCGGCTCACGTTAGGGGAGACCTAAGCCCAGGCGCCCTGACAGCAAGCTGGGCACAGGACACGCTCAGCATATGCTAATGCCCCAGGTATGCAGGTCGCAAACAAAATCAGTGTCCTGCCACACCCCTCATTATTTTGCCAGGATCACAGTGTTTAACAAAATTAGATGATAGAACCACTGTGGCAGCAGATGTTGGCGGTTTTCAATACATTAAGATGAGCGAAAAAATAAAAAATGACAACATGTTTGAAATGCAGGAGGTACTTGCATTTGAAAACAATGTGTCCTGTGACTGTTTCCCATAGCAGAGCCACCAAAAGTGAATGAGGCCAGGCCATGCAGAGCTCCGGCCAGGGACAGCGCAAAGGGCGCAAAGGCTTCAGAGTAATTAGGGTGTCAGAAAGGACAGTGTCCGCCCTCCCCTCCCCTCACACAGTTTAGGGTTTTGTCAGAGTTCTCATACTAACCCTGATATTTGATGTTTACTATCTCGGCCATCTACAATCACGTTGAGTTACCGGTATTTGGCAGACAAGCAATCGGGATGCACGCGAATCTTCCAAGGATGCTGCCAGAGACATTTTAAAATTTAGACTGGATTGGGGAAAAAAATGCTTAAATTAATCTCATTTTTTTCCCTTTTCTGAGTCATTTTCTGAGTTAAGAAGGGGTCTGACATGTCACGCAACTAACGTGGTAGGACATCCTCAGTTTCCATAGCTCACTTTTGTCACGGTATTCTGCAGGAAAATTCCAAGAAACTGGGGATGTTAGCCAAGACAATAGAAATGTCTTCTAAAATGTGCAAAGCTTGCTCCCTAGAGAGTGTTACGGTGAAAGAGGAAATCCCAGTCACCACGCCGGCTGGGGCTACTCACAGGGGCTTCGGAGTCAGACCTCAGAGCGAAAGCGTCTGCCACCCGCTCGCGTACCCTGTGGTAAGCACTGGCCCGGGGCTCTTTGAGCACACAGTTTTATACGCTGTCAGTCCTTGAAGCGCTGCGTGATCTACAGGGGTCAGCTGAGACCAGGACCAGCGAAGGTGCTCACCCAAGCCGGGCAGCTACCCCGAGGCCACATTTAAATTTGCACTGCCTTCCACGTGTCACTCGCTATGGAGGACGGTCCTGCTTGCCTTGTTTTGCAAGGAGATACAGCCTACCACGGAAACCTTATTTAAATAACCACACACGGATTAACCATGTTTTACGACATAGTCTCCTCTTTGGGGGCAGAGAAACTTCAATTTATCAATCCCACAACACTCACCAAATAGGGAGGGTGGGAGATAAAATGTGTCTGCCTTGGTCCCGCAGGTGTTGCTGTCACTGGGTAACCCCAACGCGAGTTAGCGGTGACGCGTCAGAAATTGCCAGGCAGGTAGCTTCCTTTCTTATCAAGGTTCACTGGTTAGAAGTTTGAGGATGAGAAATAATAAGTCAAGACTTCCGAAGAACCAGCCACAGGAGGGGCCACACACCTGGCTGACCCTACACGCCGCCTCCCCTACCCTCTGCGCGCCCTGCCACCGCTGCCAGAGGTCAGGGCGCGCATGTGCAGACCTGGAAAGCTCCTTGCCTAAACTTCCTCAAATTCCCAATGGTAATAATTCTGCCTTTCGCCCCAAGCAGACAGGATGACACATTTATCTAAGATCGAATGTCTCTCATATCTTCTCTTTCTTATCAGTCAGGTAAGCTCACTGTCTTTGGCAGATCTGAGCAAACTTCATAATCTTTCTAGTCTCCAATGGACAACAGGGTCTATTAATCCCAATACACATCCACATGCCCAGGACACTTTTTCATTTTATTTTTTTAAATGTAAGTTATTATTAGCATCGTTGTTATTTCTATTTTGCTTTAACCATGTAGGCAAATAATGCCAGCAAGAAAAGGCCAGTTATTGCCATTGGTGTGCTGGGGGGCTGAGGGTACAAACCAACACCACCCTGCAGTGTGGCTTGGGTCATACTGACTCTAGGGTGGCACGGGTCATATAACCAGTGCTGACCCTATAGTTTGACACAGGCCATACTCACCAGTGCTGACCCTACAGTGTGACAAAGGCCATACTGACCAGTGAGGACCCTACCATGTGACATGGGTATAGGGTCATTCTGCCCTGTCCTGACCCTGTAGTGTGTCATGGGTTATAGGGTCACACTGACCAGCGCTGACTCTGCAGTATGTCATGAAGGGTATGAATGGGACACACGTGGGACAAAGCGCCCGATTCACAAGACCTTTCCTGCTGAGACCGAGCAGTCTGGCTGGCATGGTGGACGGTGCCAGAGTGTGTTTCCAGCCAGTAGAAGAACACGAAGGAGTCCTGGCTGTGGACAGTCAGGCGAGGGAGACGGGGCACGATCCCTCCCCACACTGGGCACCAGCAGGACCTGTGGCTGTCGGAGGGGCCTCCTGCTGCTTCCTCCCGCTGCTCTCCCTGCCCTCCTCCCCCACCTATCAGTGGTCACTGGGCTCCTACAAGGACCGGTAGATCTCAGCGTCCAGGACCAGCACAGAGGCTCAGGACCACATGGAGACATTTCTGTGGAAAAGTGGATGAAGCAAGTGCTTTAGGTTGCAAACATCCACCTGGGAGGTGGCAGATAAAGATGCAAAGTGTTCAATTTCAAAAGGCTTAAAAATGGGCAAACCAGATCAGGGAGAGAGGGGATGTCTGTGAAACCCACGGGGCTCAACAGAGCTCGTACTCAACAATTGACACCCACTCTGGCAGCAGTGGGCACGCGGGAGGGACGGCCCCAGAATGGTCTGTGGGCTGGGATGGAGCATCCTGGCTCTGAGAGCCCAGGCCTGCCCCCCGGCTGCTGCAGAAAGGGCATGATGACCCCAGGAAGGGGGTCACGGGCAGAAGGAAAGTCCCGCTCTGAGTGGTGACCAGACGGCTGGGAGGATCCTGATCCCGTCAGCCACAGTGGAGACTCCAGAGAAAGAATTTATTTATTTATTTTTTAAGTAGAGACTTATAGATGGCAAAACCCCGTCCTGCCAACCCCACTGCTCCATCCCACTCGGGGAGGTTGAGGCCGAGAAGGCCCAGCACCCGCTGAACCGCGGGACAGCAAAGTGCCGAGCGGGCCTCACGCCTGGCGGGTGTCTCCCGGAGACCTGCGGTCCGGATGGTCGGGCGAGTCTCCTGGCTCACAGATAAGAGAGGAGCCCCTGCTAAAATAAATAAAGACAAAAATCAATTCAGTGAACATACTGAATTCGAGATACAACATCACCCTCGTTAACTTCTGGTGTCCTGGGTCTTTAGCGAGAGCCCGTTCATTCTGACTCCAGAAAAAGTTGTAAGAAAAGAACTTTCCTTCTGCTTCCGTGCCCGCTGAAGGTGGGGCTCGTGTTTGGTACCTCAGAACCGTCACTCAGAAAAGGAGCTCCGTTTTCACTGCTGCGGCGTGAGTTCAACAGTCCTTCCTGTCTCCCTCCTGCCGGCAGCATCCTCTGCCCCTGCCCCCCTCAGCGGCACCCCCACACTGAACCTCCGCAGGACCCGCTGCTGGGTCAGGGCCCTGCCCAGGGTCGGCACCCCGGGGACCCGGCTCTGCGGCATCGTTTGAAGGGAGCCCTGCGTCGGCACGAGGGAGAGCCCTGTGCTCGAGTCAGCCTGGCTGGGCTGCTCTCCCAGTTCCGCAGGTTGCGAAGCGAAGGTGATCTCAGGGTGATCTATTGTTCCTCGGCATGTCACGCGGGGCCGGAATTTGGTGGGCCGTGTAGAGCAACACCCAATCAGAAGGGCACCGCCGCGCTGTTCCTGACGCCAGCGCCGAGAAGCAGGTCCCTTATCGGAACATGTTTAGCAAAACATTTTCATTTTTCTGTCTCATTTCCATCTGGACTTTTATCAACTCTGCTTTGCGAAGGTTAAAAAAGTAAACACGAGGCCAGCCGTCTGCGGCGAGCGGGCCACGGTACCTGTCAGCGTCTGGCTTATTATTCATTGCGGTTGTGTTTGTCATCCCCTTGGAGTGTTAGGGTTACAGCCGGCAATTTCCACCAATCACGCCCATTATTTAAATGAGACAAATGGGCTGTTGTCAAGGAACCTGATCTGAGTGACATTATTATTCTGACCTAGTGTAAATGTCGTGACCTGTCTTGGGTTTCCAGCAGCGAGAGAAAAGCAGCAGGCCGTGGAGGTGACGGCGGCCTCTCCATAAATCAAGCGTTCCAGACGCTATGATAACTTTTATTAAAGAGCAAATGGATTTCTTGACATTAGGCTTTTATACATTCGAGACGCTAAATGTAAATGGACCTGCTTTCCCCCAAAGAGATGAAACTGATTCAGTTCGTGTGAGTGGAGAGAGGAAATGATACTCAATTTACTGAACTTGACCAATTTCTGCTATGCATGTGTAATGGTTTGAGAAATTACAAACAGCCGAGATGTAGGAAACGCACTTGCATTTTATTTCGGCAAAGGACTGTGGGTACGGTCGTTACTGACACGCTGATCGTGTCAGTAATGTATCCAAATTTAACACTTATTATATGTCATTTTACTTTAAGCCATTATTTACATATTTCCTACCCTAAGTAGGCTGAAATAATTAGGTGACAGAGATGTGATTAATTTTGTTGCATCTAGTTTGCTTCAACTAAGGTCCTCTCTGCCCATGTGCTAACCGAACTCCCATTAGCAATAAGATGTGTTATGTATTAGGTTTTCTGTTATTTTTTTCCTGATCCATGTTGGGTTTTTTTTTTTTTTGGTCATAATCATTTAGATGTGTGAACTGAAACATGTCTCTAAAAATAACCGGTTGCTTTAAAAAAGCCTTAAAAAACACGTTTGTGTTTTGCAACATTTAACCACAAACTCTTGATGGTTCAGAAAATATTAGAAGAGGTTGATGCAATTCCTGAGAAATTAGTATTCATATAGAAATGAATACACGGAGAAGAAAAAGTAATCTTCAAAAGTTATAAAATAGCAACATAAGATAAAAACAAGAAGACCTTTGTAACTGCAGAAAGAAATATTTAAAATACAACTTTATTCTTATAATGGGGGACATTCTGGATAACGAATGGGGTGCATTTTATTTTTATATTTCTCTGGGCACTTTGAAAAATTACAGTTTTTAATTTCATCCATACAAGACTGGGGCAAAATACGAAAGACTGATCCCTGGTTATGTTTCGCCACGTGTCAAGGACCAGAGAGAGAGAATTCATACGAAGGATCTCTGTAACGGCCAGAAGGCATGTGTCCTCATCCTGGACTGTCTCCCGGGCATCCGCAGTTGAAGACCTGCTTCCGCCGAGGAATCTGGAGTGACGAGCGTAGGACAGACGTCAAGACGGCTCCCCGGTGTTAACACGCCGCGAGATGGTTGCGTTGTAGCAAACTGCTCCATGATCTGAGAAAATAGAAGGCATCGGAGTTTAATGTTGGTAAGGACCCCGTTCACGTGGCGTTCTGAAAGTCCCCATTTTTATGGTGACAGCGCTGTGGCTGGAAGAGGAGAAAGGAATTGGCCTGGCGCACAGCCAGAAAGAGGCGGGAAGGGACTGACTCAACTCTCTCCCTTATGGGACGGCTAGTCCCCTTATCTCCTTTGCTTTTAACCAGTCTAATATTTACACAAAAAATTGACAACTGGCCGTGGCGATCTGGCCCTAGAAGGGAGCGTCTGAGAAGTTTCTATACTGCCAAGGAACAGTTGGGAATTTAGGACACGTGGAGGTTTTGCAGGGATGGCGTTCCTCTGGGGCTGAGATTTGGAAGTAAACTTCCCCAAGGGTGAATTCACGATAGTCTTCTCTGCCCAATGGGACTGAAGTGCTGCTTTGAGGATGGTGGCCTCTTCAGACCCAAGATAACAGACGATTCCTAGAGAACGGGTTTTTTAGGGGGAAACTTTTCTCTGCACAACTAATTGGTTTCTCGTTTTCACAGCGCTTGCCTCCCGGGACACTCACAGGATAGGGCCAGTTTGCTGGGAATTTTCGATGCCATTTGCAGAGCTCCCTGTGACGTCACACAAGCCCTGGCGTGGAGAAGGCGCAGCGTAAACACGAACAAACCACAGCCGTGCCTCAGTAGGCTCAGCGGGGGCTGGGGACAGCTCTTTGAGATTCGCGCTCGTGTGTGTTTCTGCCTGTGCCGCGTCATTAAACTGCTGGTGGCAGATCTTTGCAGCAGGCCCCTTATTTTCTACCCCACAGGTGCGTCTCCTGTGGACCGAGTTTGGAAGGCGCCCCCAGTGTTTCTCTGGAAGATTCTGCAAAGCGGCCGGGCAGCTGGAGTGAAAAAGGAGCCACTCCCTGCCCCTGCCCTTGCTCACCTGAGCCGACCTTGGAGAGAACCGGGCCCCGTCCCTGCTGGCTCAGCCCCAGGTCCCCGGCTCGCGGGGGAAACATGGGACAGCGCCCACCCCCAGCAGCCTCTTTGTGTTAGTGTGGGGTCCTCATCTGCAACACGCAATTTATATGCGTTGTCCGGGGAAACTGAGAGGTGGGGGCCTCGGCTGTAGGTGTGGGGAAGGCATGAGCCTGGCCGAGAGGCCACGCCGCCCTGGGGCCTGAGAGGGAGGAAACCGAGGCAGCCTCCGCCGCAAAGGCCTCCGCAGTAATTCCCCCGTTCTGGGCCTGCCGTCCCCAGCTCCGGCCTGGCCTGGGCGTCACCCCCACGGTCCCAGCCAGTCTTCCAGTCGAGCCGCTGGTTCTCGGGTGCTGGGGGCTGTCTCTGCCTCCGAGAAACTGCTGTCGGAAACGGCGTCCCCGCAAACTCCCACCTCACACCCCGTTTGCTTTCCCCGCCTCGCAGGCAGTTGCTGCCCGACATCACGCTTGTGTTTACCTGGTACCGTGTTATGTGTCTTCCCACTGGGTGCGAACCACCCCCGGCCCTGGGGCCCCGAGGCCCACAGGAGCGCCCAGCACAAGCGGACACCGGGGAAATGTCTGCTGGGTGAATGAGTGACTAAGTCTAGGTGGCCAAATGTTGACTTCTGGGTCCCCACAAAGCGTTTTATTCCTTGCCGAATAGTTTACGTTTCTCTGCTAAGCTCGCCCCTCTGCTCAGCCACTCCCCATGGCTTTTTCCTGCGAATGCCTTCACATCGGAGTAGCAGCTCTTTTGGTGCCTATGGCTGCAAATCCCAATATCTCTGTCTTCTGCCCGTGTGCTGTTGAAATCACTTTTCCTTCTCATTATGCCCATTATTAAGCCTTTGCATGCTCCGTAGTTCTTTATAATTATGCTCTCCAAGATACAGCGTTTGACTGTATAAATTTCCTGTATATATATATTTTTAAATTTGATATAATTGCATTTCTGGCAAATAATTTTGATCCTGTGGTATCTGAGTCTTAGGTAATCTGTAAAGATGTGTGAACATCCCCAGAATTATGTGTCTTCAATTAACAACAACAAAATGCTTCTTATTTTTTAAAAATCATTTCCCTATATTCCTTCAAAAATTAAATCTTTCAAAAGAATCGGATTTGGTTTCTGTCTGCAACTGCAGCAGGCACTGCTAGCCTTGCCAGAAAACCTGGGCACTCAGAAGTCTCGTAAGTGAAGCTCATTCTGACCCTGGACGGTCCCTGCCCGGGGTTTTCTGCCTGCAGGTCACGGGCAGGCCGCAAGTGCTTGGGAGCCATGGCTCCAGGAGCAGCCCTCCCAGGTTCCAAGGCTTAAGCCAAATGCTACTTCCTGTATAGAACCTTCCTCATCACCCTAAAATCCACACTCGAGAGTCTTGACAAAATGAACACACGTGTTCTCAACATCACCCCAGCATAATTCTCTCTGGAGACTCATCATTTCTTTCTTGCTCTGTCACTCAGACTAGAGTGTCATTGTCATGGCCTCATCCTAGCTCACAGCAACCTCAATATCCTGGGCTCAAGTGATCCTTCTGCCTCTGCCTCCCAAGTACCTAGTAGCTGGGGCTACAGGTGAGCACCACCACACCTGGTTAATTTTTTTTTTTTTTTTTTTTTTAGTAGAGATGGGGTCTTGCTCAGGCTGGTCTTGAACTCCTGACCTCAAGTGATCCCCCTGCCTTGGCCTCCCAGAGTACTAGGATTATTGGCGTAAGCCACTGCTCCCAGCCAGCATTTCTCCTTTTAAAATTTATCTTCATGTGTCATCACCGCTATTCAATAGAACACTAAACTGAAGCAAAACACACACCTCCACCTCCTTTGCATAACCTGTAACATCTTCAAGAGTGCTTTGCACTGAGTGGTTGGTCCACACAGACATTCTCGGAAGATGCTTCATCAATTCAGCGTTTTATTCTTTTCTTGTATTTTTGTAATTGATTTTGAGATATTTATAAGATCTGAGGTTCTTTACCTCTAACAAAATTTTAATGGAACATATAATTAACATATAACAGAGTTTTGTGCATTAATAGGATTAATTTAAATAAAAAAAATCCTGTTTGTCATTGTTAAATGTCAAATTTATGGATCTACTTTCCCCACTGAACTGTTGGGTCATATCCTAGTTTTGCCATGGTTTTGGAATAATTATTACAACATATTAAGAATGTTACATTTTCTCCTAATATTGGGCATGAAAAAAAGTAAAGATAAGGCCCACAAATTGGCTGAATTACTTTATCAGTTGGTTTATTCACTCATTGCACAGAGATCTACCAGGACCTGACTCTGTCCCCAGGGGTCCGTGCTACAGACTCAGCAGTGAGCGGAGGAGACCTGGCCCTTGTCCTCGTGGAGCCGACAGCTGGGTCCCTCCACTCCCAACCCTGCCCAAAGCACAGGATTTCCCCTTGGACTTTTATAGACATGACCTTTAGCCAAATCACGGCTGTGAAAGAATTTGAAAAATGTAAGAAAATTATATGATTATCAACAAATGCAAATGTTCAAGTCTGCACTCCCCCATTTCAAGTTCAAATAAGATTTCTCAACAAATTAATAATCAATTAATATTAATAAATATTAATAAAATAACAATCAATTAACCACTGCTAGGTCCACATCTATGTGCCCATTAGGTAGGAGAAAGGAGAGAACAAAATAATTTGACTCCACTGTATAGATGGATGAACACAGACAAGGAGAGTGAGATTTGATTAGAGAAGGGTGTGATTTCCTGGCACCTCATTTTATGCCTTTTGAATGTTTTATCCAGCATAGTCGGGCGCTAAGAATGTCACAGTCATCATTGGAAGACACCCTGCCCAGGTCAAGGGTGACACACCATGCTTGGATGTCTCCATGCTCGTTTTCTTTAAGGAAGGGTGTGCTTCTCTTTTGAATTCATATCTTCTGAATAGCAATGCGAAACTTTTTGGAAACACAATACTCAAGGGTAAAGGCATGTGAAAGAGCTGTGAGCTTGGGAAGACTTGCTGCACTTAATAAACGTTTCACTCCACAATCTTCTTAGACTCCCACAGCCAAGGAAGGGTTGCCCAGGGCCACTGCTAGTGAAGCACAGGAGCCGTGAGAGCAGAGCTGGATATGTTGGGGGCAACAAAATGAATGGACAGGAGGAGGAGACAGGCAGAATGGCATGCTAGAGAAAGAGACGGAGAGACCCCAGGTGAGTGAGGAGAAAAAGAAAAGGAAAAGGTCTACACTATAAGTAACTAAGAGTTGAAGATTCCTCTCAGCTAGGATTAGGTTTTACCTTTAATAATAGAGACCCATAAAGTAAGACTTGAACAAAATCGATGCTTTTTAATCCCTTACTCACTGAGTGAACAAACCATGGCTTGTGGGCTAAATGCAGCCTTTACCTTGTTTTTGTAAATGAAGTTTTACTAGAAAATGGCTGCACCCATTCACTTATATACTGCCTGTGGATGCTTTTGCACTGCAGCAAGAGCATCCAACAATTGCAGCAGAGTTCAGAGTCTGCAAACCAAAATATCTGCTCTCTGGACCTTTATGGAAATAGTCTTTGTTTGCCAAACCCTGTCTTACTTCAAAGTTTGGGTGCTGGCAACCCGTAGCAGGTGTCACGGGCTGAGAATAGTCTACTCTTCCAGGGCCTGGCAGTGGACTCACGGCATTTTTGCATTTCCAGAGGTCTTTCCTCGTCTCCTTTCAAGAGGCAAGCTGGCAGCAAGAGGTAAGAGATGCAAACGACACCTGCCACCTCTTTCAAAGGACATTTCCCCGAAGCTGCCACCGACACTTGCAATGCCATTACCCACCACACTTAGCCACATGCTGGCGCACAGCTGGGTGGGGAGCTGGAAATGCCCTCACTCCAGGTGACGGTGGCCCCAGAAAAGACCAGGGCTGAAAGAGGGATGCACGTGATTTTAGACAGGGATGTTAGGCAGTCAACTCTTACTATCTTCAACAAAATTTGAGGAGCAATGCCTGATATATCCACTATGATGCCTATAGCAATCGACTAGAATCTATAAAAATAAGAGAAGTCTAAGCTTAGTAACGTGAACCACCAAATAAATATACTTCCATTTGCTACCCCGAGTACCCTGAGAGTAATGTGCTAGTCATGCCTTTAATGCAGTTATAACAGATTATACCTTTTCACATTCCCTTCTGATCTTTCTTGGAGAAAAGTCTGTCACAGAAATACTTGAACATTATGACAAATTTCAGAGGATAATTTATAGAATGTTGCATACCATTTAGCTAGCAGATCATAGCTATCGCGTTATAAATGTTGGAGCCTTCCCTTATGCACTGCAAATGTGCAGGCAGAAAATTTTAAAACATAAATTACGAGCACCCTTAAAATATAGGATACTTTACAGACAGTCGTGCTTTGCCACCGGTCACAATCTTTCATGTAAATGCGGCCTTAATGTCTTTTTAAAGTGCTGTTTTGTCTTCCCAGATGACTGGGGCATCCCTAAAGAAAGTCAATGTTTTAAAACTGTATCTAGGGAACCGTGAAAGCAACTGGTAGTGAACAGACTTTGGGGAATGGCTTTTGGCTATTCCTCTTGGAAACGGCGGCTTGTGTGAGCAAAGGTATTCAAGGTCAGGTCATCCTCCTGGTCCCTGAATGCTGACACGCAGATGTCAGGATGATGCTGCGGCCTGGGGGACAGGAGACACTTACAACACAGGCTTGTCACTGCCACCTGCTTGCTCCTCTGCAGAAAGGCAGCATCTTTGGGGTCACTCGGACTTTGCTGGTTTGAATCGGTTGTCTGCACTGCGAGCAGTGTTTTGCTTCCTCTCCCACAGCGCGGTCTGGATCCCTGGCTGGTCATCATTCCCGGCTCACAGGTGCTTTGCTTCAGGTATTTGCTGCTGTGTCGAGGCGATGACTGATCAGAAAACCCAAAAATAATTATAGATGGGAAAGTCCTTCATTTCCCCCATTTGACAGCCTGCACCCACTGATTGTGAGTGAGCGATGTCCTTCTGATCATCAGGATTATTGAGAGGAGAGAGACTGTCTCAGTACAGTGACTCTGAAATTTGACCGATGCCTTCAAAGGCCCAAGAGCTTTTTAATGAGCGTATGCGGCTGTGTGCACACTGTCTTCCCAGCACCTCCAGGTACACCCGTGTTGGTAGATTATGTGTGTCCTACAAACTGTCCTAAAGATGCAACTGAAGCTCTTTATTTCATTGGCTTCACTGGCTAGAACCACTAAGGCAGGAACCAGAGGATTTGGACCTCACTGCTGAGCACTGCCGTGGGTGGGAAACTACATTATCCTCACGTGTCCAGCGCTGCCTTGGGAGCCTCCTTTAAGACCAGGAAGCTCATGTGTAGCTGGGACAGGCCGCCCCGAGAGGACATCTGACTTCTGCTTAAGGAACAACAGCAAGGACACCACTGCCCTCGGAGGCCGCCCTGGAGCACCAAGGGGTCAAGTGCCAAGTGAAGATTATTTTAGACAAACATCCTGGTTTCCCTGAGATCTTGGATCCTGCACTGGGGTTCTGCTCTTAATTAAAATAGCAAACTGTGGAATTGGGAATTATGTGTAAACTTCCCCGGAGGGAGGGCGAAGGGCTTCTGAATGCCTGTATTTACCACCCTGAGAACTAGAATCCTTGTTAGCCTGGCCCCGAGAGGCTTTGGGGAGGGGCCAGGGTGCCATGTCTATTTTTGTCTAAGCTTCCCTGTCCTGGTTCTCATTGTCCCTGCAGCCTTTCATCAGGGACACTTGCAACCCAGCCACTTACCTTTCTTAATGGCCGACGAATTGATGGATTTGTTCTCACACTTCTCCTCTCGGGGTTAACACGCAGGGGCCCGCTGCTGCTTGCCCGTTTACCCTTGGCCTCGAAGGAGGCCTTGGCTTCTCACTTCTTCCCTGGCATTTTAGCATGTATCCCCTTCCTCCCGGCTCCTGAAATGCGCTCCTTAGCCTCATTTCAAATAACAGTGCTTATTTTGAATTTTGTGGGACTTTGCCTTAAAGTTTGAGGTCAGGGGCTTTTATTCCTGCACGGTTTGCGGTTTGCTAAGCATGCTTCGCAGCGTGCAAAGAGGGATGTGTGAAGAAAACAAGAATGAGACGTCACCGAGAGGAACAAAAAGGGAGAATATAAACCTCCTCAGCTGCCCGAGGTCCCCAGTCCGAAGGCACAGCTGCCGTGGGAGTCCCCTGCAGGAAGCGAGGAGTGTTGTGTTCTGAAGTCAAATCAGTAAACACAGCAATAAAATGAGAGTTAAGTTTTTAATAAATAACAGGCCTTCCCCAACACCCCACCCTGCCAGAGGAGCAAATCAAAGAGGCCTGGCTGCTCAAGAATCCCAAGAAATGAGTCACAGAATCGTCATGCTCGGGGCCAAGAGAGTCCTGGAGCGGCAGCGCAAGGCCAGGCTGTGGTCCAAGGTCCGTGCCGTGGGCCGTGGACCGGCTCGGCCAGGGGACGGCTCTGCCCTCGGAATTGTTTCTGAGTTTGCAAGCGCTTTCTCCGAGCCGCAGCCGGCGTGATAAAGTGCTGCTCTTTGACCAGGAAGAGTGTTTGCTTACTATTCCATCATCCCCCAGAGGCGCGGAGAGAGAAAATAAGCCCATCAGTTGTCATTATGACAGGATAAAAGTGGAGCCCTCATATTTCAATAACACAATGCAGGGAGCGGCCCCATCGCGCCATGAGTTATGGACTCTCTCGCACTCCCGACTATAAGTTAATATTATCTCCCCAGGATAATTAGAGTGAAGTTCAATTACTGACCCCGAATTGCCGCGCGGGCCACACCACGGGTTTTGACACAGCCTTTTGCACATTTATCTTTTCACCTAACGCGCTAAATCTGCATCGCGGTGGCGATTAATCTTGCTGCGCCCCTTCCAGCTTGTACTATTCTTCTTGCAAGGACTGGCAGGTCCCTGGAGTCCCCTTGAGCGCCGTATGAACAGGTCTATTACGCTGTGTTTTTCTGCCAATTTATGTTCCTCTCTGTGTTAGGTTATTGTGGTCACTTCTAAAGGTGGGTCAAACGAGCTGTGTTTCCTCCCCCCCCCAGGCCACACGCTGCCCACAGTGGCCCTGCCCGCCTGCCAGGGCCTGTGCCTTCGCCGCGCCCACAAACCCCCATGGAAAGCAGGGACCCCATCCTTTCCACGGGGAGAGGCAGGTGAGGCAGGGCCCTTCATCTCTAGGAAGCTCCCACAGCCGCGCCCAGCCTGGCACCATCTAGGTTTCCTCTTTCGGGGGCAGAGGAGAAGGAATGGTCCTAGTGTTGTGAGCAAAGTCACCAAACACAACACTGTTGACTCAAATAGACTCCAGCTGAAAAACCAGACACACACAGTCACGCACCACCAAACAGCACTTCCGTCAAGGAAGGGCACAGATGCGATGTGATCCCCTGGATATGCGGAAGCTGTTACTGCCCCTGAAGACCATCCAGGGGGACAGAGGTGGAGGTGAAGACGGTGATGATTCTGACCCTGTGTGGGCCGAGGCTGACGGGTGTGCCTGTGTCTTAGTTTTAGCAAAAAAATTTAAAAAGTGAAAAATAAAAAAATTTAGAAATGGAAAAAAGCTTCTAGATTAAGGATACAAAGAAAGAATTCTGTACAACTCTACATTGTGTTTGTGTTTTATGCTAAGTGTTATTACAAGAGTCAAAAAGTTAAAAAAAATTAAGAAGTTTATAAAGTAAACATGTTACAGTAAGTGAAGGCTACTTTATTATTGACAAAATAATTTCTCCTATAAATGCAGCGCAGCCTGGGCGTACAGTGTTTGTGAGTCTGCGGTGGCCAACAGTGACGGCCGAGGCCTTCGCATCCAGTCTCCACTCAGAGCAACCTCCAGTCCTGCCGGCTCCATGCACGGTAGGTGCCTCTACAAGTGCGCCACTTTTATCTTTTACAGCATATTTTTACTGTGCCTTTTTATGTTTAGATGCATAGACACCTCTGCATTACAGCTGCCGACAGTATTCAGTACAGTGACATGGCACACAGGTGCGCATTCCAGGGACTATAGGCCACACCATATAGCCAGGTGTGCCCAGGCTACGCCATCTGGGCACGTGTAGGTGCCCTCTGTGATGTTCGCACGTGGACAGAATTGCCCAATGGTGAATTTCTCAGAACACAGCCCTGTTGTTAGGCCACGTACGACCGTATTACAACTTGGGATTTGCAAGAGCCAAATAAATGAAAACTTTGAGTCCCCACATCCTAAAGCATTTTACTTTATCTGTCCCCCTCTCCGGGGCTGATAGCTAAAACATCAGGGCTTTATCCGTGTAGTCTCTGGGGATACCGGAGGTCCCAGCCCCATGGGGTGAGCAAGGAAGGGAGCTGAGGGGCGTCTCAGCAGCCTGCAGACACGGCACTGGCCCCCAACACGAGAGGCCAGGAGGCCAGGCGAGGCTCTGGGCCTTGAAGCTTCCAGCTTCCACATGGCCCTGCAGGGACAGCTCATCCCCCGGTTTCCTCCCCATGTGCAGTCCCTGCGCTGTCTTTGGAGACCTGGTCGTTAGAGCAGCATGGGTGGTGGTTCACAGGACAACTATAACTGGACTTAGTTCTGGAACTGCACCTGCCGGTGTGCGGATGTCAGGTGGGCACCAGGAGAGCCAGGCCAGCTCCCACGCAGGCCCCGGTGGGTCCAGGTTTGAATCTGAGACTCTGAGCCTCACTGTCTTCAGGACAAAAACATCCACGGCTACCT
Source organism: Lepilemur ruficaudatus (assembly GCA_963574885.1). NCBI lineage: Eukaryota > Metazoa > Chordata > Mammalia > Primates > Lepilemuridae > Lepilemur > Lepilemur ruficaudatus. The sequence continues at coordinate 24,860 of CAUYRT010012619.1, forward strand.
CCTACGTTACCCATGGTTCAGCTGAGAATTCCTGAGGGACAGTGACCACAGCCTTCCCCACCCGTGTGTCATCATCCTTGTCATCTGTGAAGTCCCTTCTCCACTCTGGGGTCCCCAGCATCCACAGCTGACCAGAGATTCCCATCAGTCACATGATTTATCTAAGAGCACCATGACCGCATTAATCCACAATGATTTGGAAGAGTCCAGACTTTGGTAAATGTTAGACTTCCTTTCATAACCACGCTGGATATTTAGAAACAATTATGTATCCTTGTGGTCGTTTTCTTATATTATTAACGTAACGGGGTGCGATGTCAAGCCCATGGCCCTCTGAGGGCTCCCAGGATGACGGTCTGGTCCTTGCTCTTCCCTCCTGGGTCTGGGGGTGCAGACCCAGGCCAAGGGGTTGGATGTGGGGGTGCAGGGCCCCGCTGGTCAGATGTGGGGGTGCAGGGCCCCGCTGGTCAGATGTGGGGGTGCAGGGCCCCGCTGGTCAGATGTGGGGGTGCAGGGCCCCGCTGGTCGGATGTGGGGGTGCAGGGCCCCGCTGGTCGGATGTGGGGGTGCAGAGCCCCGCTGGTTCTGCTGTGCCGTGGGAGGAGGTGACTGGGTCTTACCTTTGCGCAGTAACAATTGAAAACGCTGTGGAGGTGGAAAGGGGCTGAGGGTGGGGAGGAGACGGGAAAGGACTGTTGTTCGCCTGCGGGAGGAGCTCCTCCATGGCTCCCTCTCCAACGTGACGGCTGGGACTGAAAGGTATGCCTGATTCTCTCCTTTGTGGCTCATCCTGGTCCGACTCACAGTGAGCAAGTCACCAGCAAGCAATCAAGACAAAAGCAGCGACTCTCCCCCAGGGCCTGGCTTTGCAGACACACACTGGACCTGCCCCCCAAGAAAGGGGTCCTTTCTCGAACAGGGGCCCTCAGAAAAGCCCTATTTTTCCCTCTCGCTGGCCCAGTGCGAATTCTGCATGCTAATGGGCAGCGAACATGCACAGGAAATTTAGTGCTCCACCAACAGACTCTGAGATTGCTGCAATCTGGTCGCCACCTGGTCAGCTCGGCCCAAGCCTCTGGCAGCCGAGTGCCGACTCTTAAATTCATTTCTGAAGTGCTCGGTGGAATCGTGTTTCAGTATCAGCAGCCACTTTTTCCCTTTAGAAGCAAACGAACTGCATGGAAGTGTTTGCATCTAATTCTTTCTGGAAGCAGGGTTAAAAACAGAGGCGTCTCCTCAAGCTCTCCCCCGGGAACGTTTTCTTTGCAAAATTACGCTCGGCATCAAGCTGTTTTGACGTGGACAGGATAAAAGGCCTTAGTAAGCACATTGAAAGTTGCAGGTGAAACACTGTAAGTGCCGATGACAGCAGTGACAGATGAGTGAAGGCAAAGAATCTTTCATACCTAAAAAAAACCCGCGCCCGGTTGACTTGACACAAGCATGGGAGAGTTTAACTCGCAAGAAAGGGGAGCGGGCTGCTTTCCACCCGCAGGAACTCCGTGCACAGCAACGAGGCGGAAGTCCCAGCTGCTCCTCCAAAGGGTCTTCCATGGCCAGTCATCGGGTGAAACCAGAGCCGCGGAGGCCTCCTTCCTCCCAGAGCCGCGCGGCCCCCGCGTGCATCCTGTTCCTTTGCAGGACTTGACCTGCCTTTTTCCTCGCGGAGCTCCACTCTCAACAGTACGCACAACTGGACACTTTCTTTCTGAAATCCTTTGTCCAGGTGTTAGCCTGCTGCTGCTGCTGCTTTGACCAAAAACGCCTTTATTCCTTTTTTTCTTTTTTCTGGTCCATGAAGAGCAACATCTGTTTTCATTCTAAACCAGTGCTCATATTCCATCCCATAAGCCGTCCCTGGGGTTCACTTCAGCCGCACTTTGAGTTCTTGCTCAGCACATTTCCTTTCTGAATCAATAAAATAATATTTGTACTTTTTAACATGAACCAGAGCACGGTTCTTTGCTGCGCATGTGTTGTTGTGGTTTGCAGGGCAGCCGGCGGGTCACGCGGCAGAGCCAGCTTCTGGGACCAGGACATCCTGAACCGGAAAAGGGCCCCTCACGTGAGGCTGCGAGGACCCGCCTCCTCGGCCACAGCGGGCCCCCAGCCAGTCCCCACGTTTAAACAACTGTGGCTGCACAGGCTTGCTCTGTCCCCTGAACTTTGAGACAAAAAACCCTATGGCTCTCGGGCCACCTTGATGTCAGCTCTGGTGAGCCATCCTGGGAGCGGTGACAGCTATGCTGGTGACATTTCCTCTGGAATGTGGCCTAACTCAGGCAAGAGTAAGCCATAATGACTTCCCCTGGCCTGTCACCAGTGCTCCTGCCCTGCCCATGTGTCACTGTAGACCTCAGAGAAAAACAGCAACAAAAAGAGTTAAAGAAAGGAAAGGAAAGAGGAGAGCAAAAAGAAAGGAAATAAGGCCATGGGGCAAGTCAGGCAGGGGAGGGAGCAGGGAGGGTGGCGACGCCCAGCACAAGGGCCTGTTGTGCAGAGGCTTGTGCTGGCTTGGGCATTATGGAAAACAGGACCAGAAGGCTCCCCAGTGCCACCCTCTCCCCTGTGTTCCTGTTTGGAGTTGCCTTTCCTGCTGCAAGAGAGAAGTCCTGTCTCCCAGGCCTTTTCCCAGAGAGCAATGGGTGCGGTGAAGAGCAGAGGGGAGGCAGGTGAGGGGAGTGTGCACAGGGCCACCTTGCTGCCCACAAATCCCCTCCCCTTCCTCCAGGTGCAGGGCTAGACTAAAGCTGGCCACCTCCCAACCTCTCACCTCCCCAGGCCCCCGGACATTAGCTCTGCCTTGCGGCTGGGTCTTGGTTATCTGTGTGAGCTTGGCCCCAAAGTTCTCCTCCACTCTCTGGAGGGCCATGCCCCGGGGCACCCTGGAAGCAACCTGTTTCAGAGGGTGGCTGCTGCTAGGCTGGCCCTGTGACTGCATGGACAGCTGCCCCCGACACCCAGCCACTGTGTGTGAGAGATGAAGCCCCACGGGATTCAGCCTGCGCTCTGTCACAGCAGCCAGAATCGCATGAATTGAAACAGGCGCCTGCACGCCCCGCAGGCCTGCGCCCCACACGCTGCCTTCACGCAAGACCTGTCCCCGGCGTGGAGCCCCCACTTCCAGAAACGAAAGCGTACTCTGAAGACTTCTTTAGACAATTCATTTTAAGTTCATTGTGTCTCTGGTACTGAGTAAGGTAATCGAAGGGAAACAAAAATCAAAACTACAATTATTATTGGCAGAATTAGCAGAAATCATACTCAACTCTCAACTAGATTTTGTTAAAATCTTGGCTTTCTTTTCTTCCTCTCTGTCATTCTTTTCTTTAATAAATCAAGATAAAAATATTTATTTAATCTTTTTCAAAACCGGATAACGTACATTTTGTGCTAATTTTAGAACACAAAACATTACGTAGAGCTGAGGAACATGCGCGAGCCGACAATCTGAGCAATGTACTCGAGAAGGCAGGCGGAGACTTCAGGACGATGGTGTCCTCCTTAGAGGACAGCAGGAAACTTTTATGTCCAAAAAGAAAAAAGCACACCCTTGTCCACAGCAGCATTACGCACAATAACCAAAATGTGGAAGCCCCCGGCCGCCGTCCGTGGGTGGGCGAGCGGCAAACCGCGATGTGGAAATGCAGACAGTGCGGTATCACCCAGCTGTGGAAAGGAAGGGGACTCTGACACCGGCCACAACCTGGATGACGTGGGGGCAGCGTGCAAGATGGAACAGGCCGGTCACAGAAGAACAAAGGTTGCAGGACTCCACCGGGAAGGGACAGCTGGAGGAGTCAGAGTCATGGAGCCGTAAAGGGAAGGGCGGTCGGTGTCCGGGGCTGGGGCTGGGGCGGGGCGGGGATGGGGACAGACTTTCTGCTTTGCAGGGCGTGGAGGGGCTGGCGGTGACGGCGGTGATGGCTGCACAGCAGTGTCCATGTCCTGACACCAGTGAGCTGTATATTAAAATGGTTCGGATGGTAAATTTTATGTTAAGTGTATTTTACTACAATCACAAAAAACGAAGAATTAAAGCAAATATGGAAAATTGTTGCCACCTAACCCTAACCCTAATAAATGTCATACGAGTTTCTGTGATTTACGCCCCTCTGGAGGGGAGTAAACAGGCTCCGCTAGTGAGGACTCAGCCAGACCCCCGAGTCCTTGCAGACCAATCCCATGCCAGCCCCGCCACTGCCGGAGCCCTCCTGGGACCTGCAGGGGCTAACAGGCTCCGGCCACACTCACCTGTGACAGCCACTGGTCTGTGCCCTGTCTGCACCAAGAACAGAGGTCTTCGTGGATCTTCAGCTCCCTTTATTTGCTTAGCCTGGTGACCAGTGCATAGAACTGGCTCTCGAGAAATGAGTGTGGACTGACCCACCGACTAAGTCAGTAAATAACCCCATTCACATCGTCTAAAATAAAATCCCGGCCTCTCAAAACGGACAGAAACCGCCTCTGAAAAACAGATGAATCACAGGCTTTTCCTAAGTCTGTGCTTTTGCTTTCATTTTGCTTTGGTTTTTTTTTGTTTTGTTTTGTTTTTGTAAGTCCAACGTGACAAGGACATTTTTAAGCTGCTTCCTGGATGGATTATGATCAAATGCAGAGTCGGCTGGTTCCGGCAACGTTGAAGCAAAGCCTCCCCTCCTCCCACTTGTAGGCGAGCGTTCCTTTGGACGTCTCTTCCAAAATGGAGCTGCTGCTTCTGCACTGGGAGATCCTGCTCAAGTCCCCAGGCAGCTCTGAGAACGAGCTGTGGAGCGTACTCTGCCCGCTCTCGCTCTGGGCAGGTTGGAGAGAGCCTTGAGCCTGAGAAGCACCGGGTCAGCCCCGGGACAGCCCCGGGCAGCCCTCACCTCCGAGCACGGGCCAGGCCCCCTGCACTGACGTTGGGCTGATCTGTCCCCTGCAGTGGTTGCCATCCTCTGACCGACCCCATCGCTCGTCCTCCCTTGCGGATCCGGGGGAGCACAGCCCCGCAGCGCCACGTGCAGTGGGCAGGACCCAGGCTTGCCTTCCAGATTTGCTTTTATGAGCAGTGACGTATCGCTGTCCTTGAGCAACACGTTGGTTTCCTTGCTACTTCCAGCTACGTGAACTCCATCTTTATTTGTGCTTGTATGGCTTGGCACTCTCAACATTCTTACATCTTTAACCGCAATTCAGTCAGCAAAAATCTGGAAAACGCCTCCAAATGGAGTACACGTATGGCAAAGGGGCTGATGTCAGTTGTCGGGGAATGACTGGCATGCGGGGTCCATTCTCAGTGTTCCTTTTTGCGTGACAGAGCGGGGGTCTGGGGACACAGGGCTAGGCCAAATTGCTTGTCTCCAGAGTTAGAAACGATGGTGAAAGTTGAAGAAATGCTGCAGAGAGAGAGCAAAAGGAACGCTAAGATTGCTACCTATTCATGATCTTCCCTACTTTGCAGAATCTGGCCACAATGGGGCACATACCGTTCCTAACCCTTGGAGAGCAAAGCCCACAGACACAGGGAGAGAGCTGACTCCAGTGTTAAAATGGGATGTGTGATTTGGTTACAGATAGAATAGCCTCGAAACTTTATCTGAAATTGAGCCTTCGTGTCTTACAGGTTTATGCGTTTTCTTTTCCAGAATTGCCCATGCTCTTTCTCCTGGTCTGAGTCAGAGGCTGAATCATTCAAGTATTCAGAGAGAGGCTGTTCCAGAAGCCGGAAGGATTAGAAATCTCACCAAAAATCTGCTTTGGTGCAATTCCCAGAAAGATTTTAAAGCCCGGAGAGGTTTACATAGTTGGCTGAGTTTGGAATAAACATCTCCAAAACGCTGGGCATGTTTCCAAACTGAAATGAAATTTGAGGTCCACCCATTTCACTAGTTATTAAGATAAAGAGAAATCTCCTGTTGCAATTGGATTACACAATCGGTGGTTCTTGCCATTGTTGAAACAGATCTACCCGCAAATTTCATGCCTGTCTTCCTTTCTAAATCCAGCTGGTGAAGAGGAGAAAAAATGAAGTTCCTCCTTCCTCTGACAATTTGTTCAGTGTTGTCACCACCGAGACTGCCAACGTTTGATAAGACCAACACGGAAAATCTGGAGGAGGCGCCGGGCTCCGGTGGGAGAAATGCGCTTTCCTTAGGAGAGTCCGAGCAGCAGGACCTAGAAGCGGAGCCGGGTATGACGTCGTGCACGTGGCTGTCCGCCCTGGCTTAGACACAGGTGTAGGCAATGAGCTGCGATAACAGAAAAACACAAATGCCGTGAGACAGCAGAATGAGCTGTGGAGTCTCTTAGCTTTGGATCGGGAAGCCCCATAGTTCCCTGCCTTCTATTTCCACCTGCAAAGGCCCGGGTGCACACCTGTAGGGCTCCTCACCCCTCCATCCTCAGGCTCAAACAGGAGAACAAAATCACTGGCCTTCGCTAAAATACAGCACAGAATGGACAACATTTGAAGTTCACATTTAAAGTCATCGTAGACTCTAAGGGTTGATGGGTGGTTGGTGGTCTTTCCAGCTCAGCCCCCTGAGACACGGGCCGATTTCCCCGGCACCCCCTGTATGGGTGGGTGGCCATACCCTGAGCTCCTCCCCGCAGTGGGGGGTTTGTTTGCTGCTAAAGTTGTCTCGTAACTGTGCTGCTCTATGAGAAATAGTCACAGTCGGTGGACAGTCCAATCTTTGTCATCAAACTAAATGCAGTCAATGCTTTTGAGACGACTTGGCCTCCATAGGGATAAAATAGCCCAAAGGGAATACAGCACCCATGTCTGGGAGGGGAGAGGTTCTGGCTCTGGGAGTTATTCTCCTCTCCTCTCTCTGACTTCTGCCGTCACTTTACGCCAGGGGTGTGGACTGATATAATCACACCCCAGACTACGGGCGTGGTTAGCAGTGCGCCAGACACAGCCTACTCTCAATTTTATTTTATTGTTTGACAACAAAACATTTCACCTAGATTTAGTTCTAGTCTGAAAACAAGCAATTTAAGGGAGTATAATTTAAGGAAACTGACAAAAAAACAAAAAAAAAAAAACCTGAATTGGTGAAGACCATACAGTTTTGGCGCATTTACAGCGTGGGAGATTCCAAACATAGAAAACACAGAACGGATGCCACCAAAAAACGTATTTCTTGGCATTTTTTGTTTACTTCTTTGTTGTACAGGAAAAATAAAATTTTTGACATAAACATTGAAAATGAATAAAATATCTGGCTGCCAGAATACAGCCAGTTAAAGGTCAATTGATTAAAACCCTGTAAAAATAAAGAAAAGAAGAATTTGCCTGCAGGACTAAGAACCAAAGCTAAATATTCGAGGCATAATTTGGCAAGTCAGGTGCTGTGGTTACGATAGGACCAGTCAGGTGGGACCGATTAAATGCTACTCGTGGCAAGGTCGTCTGCCAAGGAAATGACCACGCTTCTGATCAATCCACCCTATGCCACACGCTGCCCTCTTTCTCCCTGTTCATTCATTACTGCCCAGCGAACTGATGCCGTGCCTCTAGGGCACGGTCTGAACCACTCTGCTCTTCCCTTCTCTGGGGCCCTGCTGTCCCCAAGGCCACGGCCCAGGCCAGTGTCCTCTTGTCCCATGCTCCCTGAAGGCAGGGCCTCTTCT
>CAUYRT010012620.1:0-100517 GCA_963574885.1 Lepilemur ruficaudatus
CGGCGGCCCCGCGAGGGGCGGCTCGGCGGCTCGGCGGCGGCGGCGGCGGCGCGGCCGGTGCGGGCCGGGGGTGGGGGCGAGGGCCGGCGCCCCCCCGCGCGCCCCCAGCGCCCCCGCCCCCCCCCGGCCTGAGCGGGGCGGGCGGAGGAGGGAGCGGCGGCGGCGGCGGCGGCAGCGGCGGCGGCGGCGGCATTGTGCGCGCACCAGCAGCCTGGCCCGGGAGGAGCAGGACGCGCCGGGGCCGCCTCCTCCCGCACGGACCCATGAACCAGCCGGGCGGCGCGGCGGCTCCGCAGGTACGGCGGGGGGCCGGGGGCATGCACCGCGCGGGGGCCCCCGGGGGGCCGGGGCCCGGGGCGCTGCGCCACTTCATTGCAAGATTTGCAAGATGCAAAGTGCCTGGGCTCGTTTGCGGGCTTTTTGTGGGCGCAAACGGGAGGGTCGGGGTCCGGAGAGCACCCCCCCGGGCGCTGCGGGGTGTGAGGAGGGTGGGGGTGGCGAAGGGGTCTTTGGGGGCCCCCACCCAGCGCCCCCTCCAGCCCCGGGCTCGGACCGGAGCCCAGAAAACAAAGCGGCGAGAGAACAGAGCAGCCATTTCAGTTTGGACAATTCACATTTTGCAAAAATGCAACCCCTTCCAGCTCTCCCCCCTCCCCCCCAAATTTGCAATTTCCCCCTGACCCTGTCTGTGCTCGGGGTCCCCGATGACCCCTTGGGAGGTCTTTCCCTCCAAGCCCCCCATTTTTGCAACAATCTTTTTTTTTTAGGCCATATTTCCCTTTCTCAATTTTTTTTTTCTAATTTTTCTTCAAACGGTAGTTTTTTCCCATTAAAACGACGCCACCTAGAGGATACTATTTTGTAAATAAAAAAAGAAATTAAAATTGAAAAGAAATATTTTTTATTTCTTATTTTTTCAAAAGTTTGCACTACATGGCAGTGGAGGGGTAAGAGATTCTTTTTTTTTCTTTTTTCGGGTGAGAATTTTCACTTTGATCTTTCCAGAAGCATGGAGACAATTTTTATTTCTGAAGCCAAATCCAGATAATATGTAAATGAAAATTAAGCTGGATTTTGAATGAATTCAGTTCTTGAAGGGGAGAAAGCAAAAAATCTCCTAAAAGCAAAGTCAGTTTGGCTACCCAACTCATTTTAGTTTGAGAAAAAAACTAATTGGAATGAGGAAAGGAAGGAAATTGTGGAGTTTAGGGAAAACTGGGAGAATTGGCTTTATGAAGCAATTAGAAATTGTACTTCATTGTAATTTGGAACTTGTTTAGCTCAGCAGGCAAAAAAAGACTAATTTCACTATTTGGCAATATTTAAAGTTTTTCTATTTCCAAGAAGGAAGGATTTAAAAGAGAAAATAGACCTTAAAATGTTGGCTTTGGACACACCCAAAAATTGTAGTTTTTTTTTTTTAATTTTGCATTTACATTTTACTGCATTTAAATCCTAAGATTTCAAAGAAAACAGAAACTGGAAAAGTTAGAGTGAAATCCTATCTTTATTTTTTCTGTATTTGTTGGGTTTTGTGTAGGGTGTTTTTTTTTTTTTGTTTTGATGGAATAGTTAAGACTGTTTTCTGATTTTGTTTCCTGAAAGGTCTATACATTTCTTTTTTGTTGTTGTTTTATCCAGAAAATGTCAGGAATCTTTTTTGAGCAGTATTCAGTAGAAAAAATGTGAATTCATATATTATACAAATTGAGTAGCCCACAGATTTGTAGGAGAGACCGCCATTAAAATAAGATATGCATAATTAACATTATTATGAAAAAACTAACAGTGGATTCACAGAAGCTCATTTTTTATGACACGCAACTGAATCAATTGATGAAGACAAGGATTGAGGAATCCTTGGTAAGGAAAATTTTCCCTTCTCTGTCTTCTTCACTCTTCCAATTTGAAAATTTTATTATTTTTTAAAAAAAATCCAGATTGGTTTCAGGCCTCTTTGATTGTGATGTGGGGTTGGTAGTTTATTAACATTTGGTTTTTTTGAAAAATTTGATTATTTTCAAAGGGAGAAAATCCATTAGTCTTGATCATTTTGGGGGGTTTATGACCAAATAAATAAAATGCAAAAATTTTACTGACTTAACAAGAGAGAAAGGCAAAAGAAAGAAGAGCAAAGAGGAGATGAAGATTCTGATTCTTTATCCATCTTCCTTGGTAGAACACTTACTTTGCTGAAGAAATTGGGTAAAATACCAACTCAGCTGATTCTAACAGTAAAATTTATTTTCCTTAAAGGAAAAAAAATTAAAATATAAACAAAAGCCAAACCCAAGGGTACTTGCCTTTGGAATATGAAAGCATATGTATAAACAGTATTTCATGTGGAGCTTTTGGCCTGAAAATGAATCAAATGAAGGTGAAACAAAAAAGAAAAAAAATTTTTAAGAAAACAAATATTGACTGAATTGAAATTTGACAGATAAAAATAAGATGCCCACTCAAAGATGAAGGGTTATTTGTGATAAATTAGTATCTGATTGAACTTGCTGGGGATTTTAAGCCAAAAAAAAAAAAAAGTTCTAATTTTTTTGTCCAGAAGGAATATATTGCTAGCATTTGCAGGGTGGGATCTTAGTGGAAGCTTCGGTGGGGAGCTAATGATGTGTCACTGAGGGCGAGAACACGAAACTCTTTGCCCCTTTCGCCAGCCACTAGCTGGTCTTGGAAGAACTGGTGGCCCCGGTCCATAGATTCCCAACCCTGTCTCGTGGAAATTTGGATTTTTAAGGGGATACTAATTCTGTGAAATATATTTGACAGTGGCAGAGGTTTGACATTTCCCATCATCGCCATTGCATTTGGGAGATTTTGTTTTTTTAGTAATGAAATCCTTCAGGGCTGACTGGCCACATTCTGACATATTTGGAATGAGTTTTTTTTTTTTTAAGTAGCATAATTAAAATTTTCTTTTTCTGTTGAATTATTTAGGCCGATGCCTAGGACGGTCAAGGAATTTATAATTTCCAAGGGGCTCTGGAGGCCTCATGAGGCAGAAGGCCTGAGTTTAGCAGTGCTGAAGGAGGGCTGGGCTGGACGGATGGATGGGGTGGGTGGGGATAGGGGAATCTGAGCAAAAGTCAGGGTTGCAGATAACAGGTTATTTCTGGTGCAAGGAATAAAAATATTGCAGCATGTCCCTTTGTGTGGCCTGGATCTCCTGACACACAACTGAGATTCCTTCGTTCTATTCTGCTGAAATTTTGTTCTGTTGTCTATGGTTTAAAGGGAGCCCGTGGCTAGAAGTTGAAAATCGTTTCTGTTTTTATAGACCTGTTTTTTTCTTTTCTAAAAAAATTAGTGATTCTGATCATGTTTGTTGTAAAGGAAGTAGAGGTGCATGATGGTTTTGTTGGGGGCGGGGCCAGTTTTCTTTTGTTTCTATTGGTGTCTGTCTCTGGATTGAGATCTGACCTGGGCCTTGTCTCTCTCACCTCCTATTTTGGGTGGACATGTGACCAGAAATGGATATATGAGCTAATTTTTATGAGTCTGTGTCTGTTCACCACACTCTCTCATAATATTGGGCAAAATATCTGGCAAATTGGACTTGAGGGGTGGTAATTTGATGATGGTCTGAGTTATTTTGGTGAAAGATCATTTATACTCAGTTTCACAGTGGAGACTCTTATTAATGTTTTGCTTTTCTGCCTAAGGAGGTTTTTTTTTTTTTTTGTCTAATAAGGTTTGAAATTTCAAGGGCCTGCTTTATAGCTTGACTTTGGACTAAGCTAGGAAAAAGGGTTTGCTTATACTTTCAGGCCTGCACAGAGGTGAACTTGAACAAGGGCTCTTGCTTTTGCAGAAGGAAAGCAACAAAGATGGCTGGTCAGCGTAAGGCTGACCTCTCCCTCCGTCCTAGAAAATAAACAGCCAGTGGCTTATTTCATTTGAGAAATTGAGTTTTAAAACTCCTCCAGTGTCAGATACAATTTTTTCCCCACTTTTGACTCAGCTCTTGGCATGCTGCTTCCTCTGACCTCAGAATCCTTACGTCTTCTCCTTGGTGGATGATAAGAACTTCCTTGCTATGTTTCGCTGGATATATATAAGCTGACTTTTCATAGTCTTGGAATTTTGAATTTTTTTCCATGTTCTTGTAATGTTTCGTGTCACTTGTGGCTCCTGTCTGATGATGCGAAGTGAGGTGGCTCTGTGGGTTATTCAGGAGCCTGAGCTCCCAAGGTCTTGCTCTGTGACCTTGGGCAAATCACTTTTTCCTTCAGAGCCTCAATTTTTGTGTTTGTGAACTGAGCGCTTTGAATCAGATCAAGGATAATAATAAATGGGTTTCACCTCTAATTCTGACTCCAAGGGATTGGTTGTAGCTGCTTGGATCACTGTACTGAGAGGGACTCTGAGGCCACTTGCAGACTCCGATATTCTAGAGAGAGGGGTGCAGTGGTCAAATAGCATTGCACCTCTTAGTTACCATTCCTGGGCTAGACCTCGAGCCACAGTCCATTAGTGGGTTGTGAGATCAGTTTAGTTAATCATAGTCAGCATTCAAAAAAGAATAGAATAGAATACAGGGACCAAATAGCAGACGCATAGCACAGAGTGCAGGTAAGTATCATCTCATGAAACTTCTGTTTTATTTATATGTGTGGATGTGTGTGTATGAGGTGAAATATAGTCGCCCTGTGGGTCGCGGTCAAAGAGTTTGAAAGGTACTGGACTGGGTGAGCAGCCATGATGTCCTGCAAGTATACTCTACTCTATTGCTTATACTTTATTTTCTCATTTATAATCTCAGTTCACTTCTAGGCGAACCCTGTGGGATAGGTATCCTGTGCCACATGCTTTGGGTCCTGGTTGAGCCCCTGTCAAGGGCCACCCATGAAGAAGTCTCGGCTGCATGTGTGGTCAGGCACGTACCCCAGTACCCCAGCTTGTTGGCTTTGGATGAGACTGGAGGGGCAGATGCAAGTTCAAAGGCAGCGTCTTTGCTAGGTCCTCTTGCCGGAGAGGAGATGTAAAGTAACGTGGAATCCACATCTTGGTGGGAGGAGTGGCTGTCAAAGTTACTTTTATTCTGTGCTTTTGCTTCAAATTGCCAGAGAAATTTTCCTGGAGTTAGAAAGTCCATGTTTGTAGTGTATTTAAGTTTTAGTCAGACTCTGTCTGTATTTCTGTCAGTATGCACATCTTAAAAACTCCAGAATTACTGTCTTAGTCTCCTCATCTTTTAAATGTGTCAGAACAGCGTGGTTCGATAGAAATATAATTCAAGCCCCAAATATGAGCCGTGAGTATGTTTTTCAATTTTCTGGTAGTATGTTAAAAAAAAGTAAAAAGCAAGTGACATTGATTTTAATAATACTGAGTTTAACTCAGTATGTCCATAATACTATCATTTCAACATGCCATCAACCCACTAACGTGACATTTTACATTCTTTTGAGAGGGGCCATTAAGTCTTTGAAATCCATGTGTGTTTCATTTCTATAGTACATCTCAATTCTGACTAGCCACATGTCATGTGTTCAGTAGCCACATGTGGTTGGTAGCTGCTGTGTTGGCCATTGCCCACGGCCAGACCAGTGTTCCCCCTAGTTGTCATTACTGGTTGGCCTCAGAAGAGTGGTGACATCTTTCAAACCTCTTGGTTTTGTTGGTGGGACTTCCTACCTGAGTCCCACATGCCCTGAGGCATTTTGGCCTGTAGTGGAGATGAGTTCCATCCATATAGCTCCCTCCTGGCTAAAGTGGTCTACTCTTAACTTTTATTTGTCCCTAAGCGATCTTCTGCCAGGGTTAGGCCAGGGCGCTGTTGTTAAAAATGACAGATGATGGCTAGAAACTCTGGGACGGTGTGTCGTGGTCTGTGTGCTGTTCAAGTTGAGAAGTGTGTGTCTTGAAGTGTTGCCTGAAAGAAGGATTTAGGTGCAGAAAGAGCAGGTGGCCAGGACCAGGGGTGGGGGCTGAGGGGAGGGAAGAGATTAGGGGAAGAAAAGGCCTGGCAGTGCGCTCCCATTTTTGAACTGAAAACATGGAACCACCAGGAAATTCCCCCAGGATTGGCTTTGGGTCAGACGGGTCATCTACCCCCAGTTGGCAAAGTGGAAAGCTACATTTAAGGTCAGCCAGACCAGAGTTTGAAATCCAACCTCATGGTGTGGTTAGGTTTGTGTGACTTTAGGAAAGTCACTTCTGATTTTGGAACCACAGCTTCTGCATTTGGGAAAAGTGGGTAAATCCTGACCTTGCTTTAGGATCAAATGACATATGGAGTCTCCCAGCCAGCCCGAGGGCCGTGGGAGATGGTCAGCACGTGTGAGTTGACGCTCGACCCAGCAGCCAGTGGGTCTCCATTTGGGGAGATTGAGCTGCACTGACTGCATGTGTGGTAGTTCTGGGAAAACCTGGCGGCTTGTCTTTATTGGGCAGTGTTAGGCAGCAGTAGAAAATGCACACTTTTTGGTTGTTGCTTTAAAACAGACTTTCCTGTCAAAGTGTTCTGGATGCTTTCATTCCAGGGATGCTCTAGCTCCTCTGAATGTTTCTGGATTTTTCTGTGAGCCTGTGGCACAGTCTTTAAAAGGGATAAATCTTAATCACAGTGAGCTGTGTACCTTTGAGCGTCTGTTCCTGCCGGGCCCCTGCGCGTGGTGCCCTTCCCCCCATTCATCTGCGCTCCCCGAGAAAGAGACCCCCCTGGAGACCAGATGCACTTCCTCTTCTGTGGAGCCCCCCAACCGCCCTGGTGCCACCCGCGGTAGAGTTCCTCCCTCCCTGCACCCGTGGTACTTCCCAAACACTGTGGACCTGCAGGAGAGAGTCAGTTGTGTGCATTTCTGTTTCTCCAGCCCGCTTGTGAGTTCCTTGAGGGTAGAGAGCATGGGTTATTCATTTTAGGGTCTGGCACAGAGCAGCAGCTCCATAAATATTTGATGACTTAATTTGATTTTTGGAAAGAGCTCAGATCATTCGGATTTGAGTCTACTGAAGAGAGGATGGCCAATTTAGGTTTGGCCATTTGGTTACAACGGGTGTTTTATTAGGGTGCCATCGGCACATTTTCTTATACTGGCTCCGAAGCCTATGGCTCCTAAGGAGACCCTTAGATGGGGAAAATGCTCCTTAGACTTTGTGCATCTTTGGGGATTTTTTTGAACATTCTGTGATGACTTTTACCCCTGCCCTCCTCACTCCTTTTGTATGAAGTATTTCTTTAGAATGTGTAGGGCCATCAGCCATTCAGACGCCTGACTGGCAGGTATGGTGTGTGGGCTCAGCAATGCGCTGTGTTTGTGCCAGGAGCTGCTCTTCTCAGCCAGGTGCCCAGGAACTGGACATCAGGGGTCTGCTTGCAGAACACCCAGGCACATAGGCTGTTTGCAGAACACCCAGGCCCCTTCAACTTGAAGTAATTAAATGTGTGATTTGATGCTCAACGAGATCTCGTCTTTGGTGGAATTCTGGTTTGCAGATGCCAAAGATTCAAGGAAAATGCATGGGAGAAAACAGAATTTTCTGTTTGCTTTGTTTTTTCCTGCAATTTTTATAAAAATGCCATCATTTCTAACACTTTATGGCCCAGTTCAGTAAGTGAGCACAGAATCCCAAGGTAGGCCATGTATCCTCAATGTTCACAGTCCCACGTTTCCGTGTATCTGAAATTAGCATGTGTTCTTTTAGTGAACTGTTTCTCCCTCTCATTCTTTCTTCTCAAAAATCTGTTAATAAGTCGTTGGTGCATCTATCAGTATAAGGCATCTTAGAATTGAGGAAATAGGGTGCCATGCTCCTGGTGGGGTGGATTGTGACTCTAGGGTGTTCCAAACTCTGCTTTTTTTACCATGCTGTTCTCTGGGCTTGGCTTCTCCTCTTGTTCAGTGAGGGCAGGACTTACCTTGGCAAGAAGCCTCTGAAACTCGGACTTAGCATCCCTTTCCTGCCATGTCTTTGGGTGGGTTTCATAATTTTGCTGTGGCCATCTCTACAAAGTGCAAGTAGCCACTGGGAGGGAGGGGAAGCCCTGTAAATGGGTGGCCCCTTCTGTACAGTCCATTCTGTAGATGAGCTGTCCTACCAACGGCAGACCACCGGTTTGACGTTTCCAAGGCTAAAGTGAACAGATCAGTGATGTTGGAGGGGACAAGGCTTGGCTCCGCTCTCTGCTCTACCACTTAATCATTTTGTGATCTTTGCCAAAGAACTTCATTTCCCTGCACCTTGTTTTCCTTATCTGTAAAGTGGGGACGACAATGCTTCTGATGATGATGATGATGATCATGCAACATAGGGTTCTTGAGAAAGTTGTGTGCTATGTGAGAAAAAAGCTTTGTAAAAGAGCAAACATCACTTGCAGCCTGTTATTTGTATATCATACAGTCCAGGGATGGTAAATAAGTAAAATACTCGCTGCCATACCCCATTTCAAGGCTGTGGCAGACATCTCTAATCAATCATGGCAGCCTTTTCCATTGAGTCTGGCCAGTGGCCTGTGAGTCCTTAGTATGGTGCTACCCATCAGTTGGGTATAGCATAGGACGGGAAGCCAGTTTTTCCTTCCTGACCCAGCCCCTCTCTCTCTCTCTCTCTCTCTCTCTCTCTCTCTCACACACACACACACACACACACACACACACAGAGAGAGAGAGAGACTGAGAGGGAGAGAGGGAGGGAGGGAGAGAGAGAAAGAAACAGGCCTGGAAAGGAAGGTGGAGTGACTGGCCCAAGATCTCAGGGAACAGGCAGAGGTGGAAATAAAAGCCTCAGATTTCTTAACCTCTCAACGAATGCTTTTCCTGCTATATGCACATACAGTGTGTCAAAAGGAATTAAAATTAATTTGGTCTTGAGAAATAGCGAGAGAATCTGACTCCTCCCTTCCTTGTTATAATTAGATACCCTTGGAGTTGTCATCAAAGCAGGGCTGGATGGATGACCTGCTTCTCTGCCTGGTCCCGAGGTGATCAGGTTTCAAAGGGGAGAAGCCTGTGGCTGGGCGGCTGGGGCGGGTGGTGTCCCTGGCTTGCTCCTACGGTATAGATGACACGGCAGAGGCAGGCCCTGGGGTTCCTGGACGATGCCCGGGGTTGGGACAGGTTTGCTGTTTACATGCTCTCAAGATCCCAGACGACTTCCTTAGTCCTTCTGCATCTTCGTTTCGACATCTGGGAAATGGACTGGTAATAACCCTTTGTAGGAATGACATGAGATAACATGTTTGAAAATGCTCTTTAAACTTTGAAGCCCTACAGGTGTTAATTTAATATGCGTTAATTTTTATAACTCGTACTAATCACTGATGATTGGAGCCATGTTGGGTAAATTGTGTAAACTGAGAACCACAGGCTTATGAGGTGTTCACGAGGTGAATGGGTCCCTTGTTGCATTCTATCTTTTTGTGGAGTTCTTTTTTTTAAAAAAAAATTTTTAGAGACAGAATCTCACTTCTCAAGGAGCTGGGACACACACCACCACGCCCAACTAATTTTTAGAAAAATTTTTTGTAGAGATGGGGTCTTACTATGTTGCCCAGCCTGGTCTCAAACTCCTGGCCTCTTGCTTTGGTTCTGAAAGTGCTGGGATTACAGGCGTGAGCCATGGTGCCTGGGCTGCCTTTGACAGGGTCTGTGTCCTCCTGTCTGTGTCAGTCCCCAGCCTCCTCTTGTCTCGAACATGCATGTGGTCTGCCTAGCCCCGGAAGGCCCTGGGGTCTGGGACCCCTGGCACAGCCTCTGTTTGTTCATCTGTGAAGTGGGAGGTCAGTCCATTTGTAAACGCTGCCTGGCCATCCTGCAAGTGTCACAAGAGTCAAGGGACTAGAAAGTGCTTCATGGACAGCAAAGAACTGGAGAAACATGTTGGCGACAACTCCTGTCTTTTCTTAAAAAGGAAAGGAGGGAGGCCGAGGTGAGGATGGTATTGAGTCGACAGAAAAATGATATAAATATTTTGGCTGACAAAGCAGAATGAGGCTTTATGTATAAGCTAAAGAGAATAAATGGAATCAGGTGATGCTGGGCTCCCCAGTCCGCTGGAGAAAACACAGGGAGAAAACTGCTTTCTAGGGAAGGCAGCCCTGTGTCTCGGGGGTCGGATCTTGGATTCCCAGGAGCCAGCCCTGGTCCTGGGTGGGGGCGCAGGGAGGAATGAAACCTAGTATCTCCCCCATGGGTGGAAATGGCTCCCGCAGGGTGGACGAGGTTCAAGTGTCTCTCGGCAAGTCCCTGGCTGGCAGTTTGTTGGTAACATTCGAAGTCAGAAGCTGTTCTGGCTCTCGCTTGGATGTGTTACTGTCCACGACAGCGTGCCTGGGGAGCCGGCCGCTCTGCCTCTCTCTCAGCTTTGAGCCTGCGCCATACAAATTCCCACCTGTCCCAACATTTTTGTGGAAAATTGGGGGAGGAAGGGTGGGAATTTTTGTTGGGTGAAATTTTGCAGAGAATCTGTGTTTCGGTTTCTTTTGGGCTCAGAGTTTTGTGAGCTAAGAGGATGTAAGTCAGGGCACTTGGGGTACCCAAAGAGAATAGATGAAGACATTTTTGGGTGGTGGTGAATTTTTTTCTTTTTTATTTCATCAACTGGGAAAAATAACTATAAAAATTTAAGTCTGTTTATGTGGGTGTTTCTTATAATGTATGCTGGAAAAAAGCAGAAAGTGAAACTGATCTGAAATAAAACTGAAACTAGCCTGAAATGAGGCTTCAGGGAAGGGAAGAGTCCCTGGGGTGCTGCTAGCTTTAGGTGGAATTTGTTGTGAGGCTGGTCTTCATTTTATCAGAGAGGTCTAGGGCTGTAAAGTTTCCTAGAGAGCATCTAAGCCTGTGCCATCCTGTGCATGCTGGTATACAGTAGCCACATGTGGTTGTTGAGCAGTTGAAATGTGGCTAGTCAATCTACATGGCATTTTAAAGACTTAGTAGGAAAAAAAGACCATAAAAGATCTCAGTAATCATTTTTTAATATTGATTACAAGTTGAAATGATATTTTATATTTTGGGTTAAGTAGGATATGTTGCTAAAATTAATTTCACTGGTTTCTTTTTACTTTTTTAAAGAAATATAATGCAGCTACTAGGAAATGTGAAATTACCTGTGTGGTTCGTGTTGTATTTCTGTTGGACAGTGCTGATCCCAGCCAACATGCTCCCTTTGTAGTTGAGGAAGTGAAACCCCAGAGAGTGGGAGTGGCTTGCTCGTGGTCACACAGCGGCGAGTGATATCAGGTACCTGGATAGACTGCAGGACTCAGAGCCCAGCATGGGATGATGGTGTCGTGGGGTCAGCTTTAGCAATGCTAGGTGGTTAAAATGGAGGAGATAATTGGAATTTATGAAAGAGAAGAGGGAGAAGGAGCAGTGTTAGTAATTTAGGGGAAAAAAATTAAACTGTTTCTCATTTTGGTTATCCATCCAAAGTTGAGTTGAGATTCAGAGGTGAAAGGAATTTTGCAAGGTTACACTGCTGGTAAGTGGCAGTTGGATCCAAATTCAGGTGGATAGCCCTTTGAGGTGTAGAATCTTACCATTCCCATGGTACAGTTGATGAAGGCGCAGTAACTTGCCCAGAATGCGGAGCTGGTAATTGGGTTGGGACTTGAACCCAGGTGCTTAGACACTGCTGCCCATGCCCTCATCTTGGCTGTGGTGGGTTGTTCTGAACCATGGTGTCTAGGGAAGCCCATCTTCCCACTCACTCCATGGGGCTTGGGGCTGGGACTCCCTGGCTTTCGTTCCCAGCTCCCCATGTGCCTCAGCGGACTAGCGGGTTGTGTGTTCCATGTGCACAAAGCCTTTAATACCACGTTTGAAAACAGTTGCAGAAGGTTTGCTGTAATTAATTACATTTGACATACTTGGAATCGGGGCCTCCCAGATTCAGAATGCAAATTTATGCCCAGACAGATGTAAGGTACGCTTGGAGCCAAGAGCTCTGGCATGTCCCAGCCAGGGCCTGCAGCGTCGCTGGCTGCCCTGATGGGACAGTAACAGGCAGTGAGAGGAGGAGTCAAGACTCACCCTGGGGATGCCTGGAGCCCACAGGCTGTTGGAAGAGAAATAGACCTGGGATTCAGGACAGGAACCATTGTCTCGAGTCTTGGGTGCACTCTTTACCCTCTTTGGGCCTCAGTTTCCCTGCTGTATGGTAGGGACTTGGACTAGGTGGTCTCAGAAAGCATATGCTATTTGGTGAGGGGCAGCAGGAGGGCAGTTAGAGAATCAGAGCTGGGAGGGCTGGATGTTGGAAGTACAAACAGCTGAGACGAGAGAGACCTGGCATAGCTAGGTAAGCAGGAGGCCACTGGGACAGACAGAAGAGGTGTGCGGGGTAAGGCCTGATACCCAGTACAGATGGGGCTGACTGCCAGGGCTCCCCATGCAGAAGTCAACACATCCTCTCACCCACACACGCTCACCTCACTGTCTGTGTTAGGTATCTACTGCTATGTAACAAATCACCCCAAAACTTAGTCGCTTAAAGCAACATAATCATTGTCTCTTATGCTTTCTGGGGGTTGGGAATTTGGGAGTGGCTCGGTTGGTTGGTTCTGGTTCAGGGTCTTTTTGTGGTTGTGGTCATGTGATGGGGTCATCTTCAAGGGTTTTTCATGCTCATATTTGGTGCCAGGGTTTTGAAGACTTGAACAGCTGAGGGTCCTTGGTTCTGTGTGTGTGTGTGTGTGTGTGTGTGTGTGTGTCTGTGTCTGTGTCTGTCTGTCTGTCTGTCTGTCTCTCTCTCTCTCGCCCTCCTCCCCTTTCCCCCTCTCCCCCTGCCCCATGTGTGGTCTC
Organism: Lepilemur ruficaudatus; assembly: GCA_963574885.1. Taxonomy (NCBI): domain Eukaryota; kingdom Metazoa; phylum Chordata; class Mammalia; order Primates; family Lepilemuridae; genus Lepilemur; species Lepilemur ruficaudatus. Next base: position 12,762 of record CAUYRT010012620.1, read on the forward strand.
TCCAGCATGGAGGCTTCATACGTGGCCAGACTTCTTAGGGCTCCAAAGGTACATGTGCCAAGACATAGAGCCAAGCAATGCAGCCTCACTTTTTATGACTTAGCCTCTGAAGTCACGCAGCATAACTTCACCACATTCTATTGACTGAAGCAGTTATTATAAAAAGGTATGCCCCAGTTCAGAGAGAGGGATGTCAACTCCACCTATCTGTGGAGGAGTGTCAACATCACACTGAGCGTGTAGGATGGGATATATATCGATGTGGCCATCTTTGGAAAATACAGGCTGTCATACCTGTCCACCCATCTGTCCACTCATCAGTGTGTGCTTAGCTGTGCACCGATCCATCCATCTCCCTACCCACCCACTCCATCTTTCCACCATTCAGACACCTGTCCTTTTAGATGACTGTCTGCTCATCCATCTGTCTCATTCAGTCACCCAACATGTTTTGAGCACCTACTATGTGCCAGGTACAGCTAGGTGCTTTCAATAATGAGCTCAAAGGGAGATTGAGACTAATATTTATTGAGAACCTACTCAGTGTTAGTCTCTGTGACCTCATATCAACTCCATGACATAGAATTATTATCATCTCTGTTTTAAAGGGAGGAAACCAAGGCACAAAGAAGCTAAATAACTTGTCCAAGGTCATTGAGCAAACTAGTTTCAGGGCCACTTGAATTGAGGACTGTCCGACCACACTATGCCAGGCTGCCTTCACAGAGGACACAGGCTCTATTCTGGTTTCTGAGTGTGAAATGTCTCACCAAGAGTTAGTTCCCTGCTTCTATTTTTTTTTTCCCAAAGTGAAAATAGGTTTATTTTTTTCTCCTGAGTATAAAAATAACACGTTCGTTACAAAAACATTCAAGCAGTACAGAAAAATATGAAAATTACTCTTTAAAAAAATCACCTGAAATGCTAAGATAACCACTGTTAACATTTTGATGAACATTATTAAAGTCATTTCTATATATTTAAGTATATATGATTATAATTTTGCACAAATGGGATTATATTCTGCATGCTATTTTGTAGCCTTTTTTCTTTTTAAACTCATAGATATCTTTCATCATCAGTGAGTCTAGATCTTCATCATTATTTTACTGGCCACATTGTATTTCCACTGTAGGTATCTCCCCAAATTCAGTGTGCTGTCAGATTTTGGTTATTGCTGATTTTTCATTGTTGTAATCCACCCTGTGAGAAACATGTTTTTACGCACTGTTTCTCACTTGTATGAGTTCAGTGGATTTACGTTTACATGTGGACAGAGCTTGCCAAGTTGAGACTGCCCGTTTTACACAACTTGGCCATCACCTTGTATTGCCAATATTTTTAATCTTTGGCCTGATGACAAACTAATGAGGTCACATATGTTGGTATATTTTTATTAACTACTCGCATTTCTTCTTTTGTGAATTGCCTGTTCGACCTTGTTGCCCATTCTTCTCTTGTAGTGTTTATCCTTTCCTTTACATTTTTTTAAAAAAGTTGTTTGGAATTTAGAGATATTTGACTTTGTGTTTTAAGCTTCCAATTTTTTTCTAGACTTTTTTTTTAACCTAGTTAATGTTATTTAGTGGCGGTGATGGTTAAATGTTTACCTCTTAAAAAAATCTAAATTTTTGTGTTTTGTATTTTTTGTATGTGTCATACTTAAAAAGACTTCCCCACATTAAGAATTCACAGTACAAAGACATCCTACAGAATGGCAGAAAATATTTGCAAATCATATATATCTGGTAAGGAGTTAATACCCAGATTATGTAAAGAACTACTACAAATCAACAAAAAAACCAAGTAACTCCATTAAAAAATGGGCAAAGGAGTAGACATTTCTCTAGAGAAATATACAAATGGTCAATAAACATATGAAGAGGTGACCAACATCACCAGTCATTAGAGGAGTGCAATTCAAAACCATAGAGAGATGTCACCTCACCAGCCATTCATATGGCCACTATTAAAAAAGAAGAAAATAATGTTGGTGAGGGTGCAGAGAGATTGGAAACCTTGTGTGCTGTTGGTGCAGCTGCTGTTGAAAACAGTATGGCGGTTCCTCAAAAAAATCACACACAGAATTACCATGTGATCCAGCAGTACCACTTCTGGGCATGTATCTGAAAGAATTCAAAGCAAGATCTCAAAAAGATATTTGCACCCCCAAATTTACCGCAGCATTGTTCATGGCACGCAACGGTGGAATCAACTGAAATGTTTTATCTACAGATAAACGGATAAACAAAATGTGGTATGTACATACAGTGGAACATTCAACCTTAAAACAGCTGGAAATCCTGTCATATTCTGCAACATGGATGAACCTTGAGGACATTATGCTGAGTGAGATAAGCCAGTCACAAAAAACACATACGGTGTGATTCCGCTCCTGCAAGGTATTGAAGGCAGACTCAGAAACGGAAAGTAAAAGGGGGGCTGCTAGGGCCTGGGGCGCAGGGGAATGGGAAGTTGTTTGATGGGTGTAGAGTTTCACTTTTCCTAAAATGAAGAAATCTCAGAGATCTGTTGCACAACAATGTGAATACAGTTGTCCCTTGGTATCTGCGGGGGATTAGTTCCAGGATCCCATACAGATACCAAAATCCACAATGCTCAAGTCCCTTACATAAAATGGTATGGTATTTGCTTGTAATCGACACACATCTTCCTGTATACTTTACATCATCTCTAGATTACTTGTGGTACCTAACACAACTTAAACTCTATGTAAATAATTGTTATACTGTATTGTTTAGGGAATAATGACAAGGAAAAAAGTCTGTACATGTTCAGTACAGATGCAGCCATTGATTTTTTCTTTTTTTAACATTCTCAATCCGTGGTTGGTGGAATCCATGGAGGCAGAACCTGTGGTTATGGAGGGCCAACTGTGCACTTAACACTGCTGGATCGTACGTTTAAATATGGTTAGGATGGTAACAAAGTTAAACATTTGCATCACCTAACAAATCAATGATTTGTCTTCTAGGAACATACAAGAAATACTTATGCTTGTTTACTGTTTGATGTGTGTGTAAGTGCTCATTGTAGATAGAATTGTTTGTATATAAGATGAAATACTTGGAAACAGGCAAAAAAAGAATTTTTAAAACTATTCATCCTTATTTCTTCTATTACTTTATATAGGCTTTGTTGTCTTACATGTTTTCTTATATTTAAATGATTTATCCATCTGGATTATATTTGGTTTAAAGGGGGGATGTAGGGATCAGGCTCAGTTTTTTCCAGATCATGAGCTACGTGGCTATAACACCAATAATCGAATGATCCATCTTTTCCTTTCTGATTTGAAATGCCTTCTCTATCTTATATTAAATTTCCATATTCTTAGGGTTATTTCTGAATTCTCTGTTGTGTTGTCTTGATATACAGGTATCACACTTTTGATCTGATCACTTTAAAATCAACGTTAACATAAGAATCGTGTCTTAAGAACAGGCTTATGAAATAGCAAATACTTGCTGCCTGCGGTGCTCAGTAAGTTGGGGCAGCTTTCTGGTGGGCTCCTTCCCTGGGCAGACTCACCTTGTTACCCAGACTGGCATCAGTGCCATTATAGATAAGGAAACTGAGCTTCAATGAGGTTAGGTAACTTGGCTGTAGGAAGTAGCAGAGCAGAAATTGAAGTCTAGGTCTGTCCAACCGTAAAGCCTTGGAGTTCCTTTTACAACACATTAGATCTTACGGATACATGGGTATCTTTCCCTAGGGACCATGTAGTGGCTGGCACAAAGTGGAGCTAGTACATGCTTATTGAGTTGGATGAGACACAATAATTATGGCTTATCTGAGTTGTTTCCCTGGCTGTAGTTAGGTGCATGCTAATATTTGTTTTAATAAGTTAATTTTTAAACAACCAATCTCATAATATTACAGAGAAATCAAAAAATAAGGAAACAAAAAGATTGCCCCAAATAAATTTCAGACCCCTTACAGTCATCATTAAAATTTTGGTGCATTTGCTTCTAGTTATTTTATAAGGATATTTTTATTATTTAAATCATAATGTTTTAGAGCTTTGCCCCTGCCTGTTCCTTTCCCTTCTTTTCTGTTTAGCTCTTTGTCTTCCTAAGAGTCATTTTTTAAGACTACATCATATTCACAGGAGAGAATGAACATAGTTTATTTAACTCATACTCTTATGTTGGACATTTAGATTGGTTCTAATTTTTCATTTTTATAAAATTATACTAATGAACATCTTCTGTATATACAATATTTTAAAACCATCTCCTTTTGATCTATTTTTCAAAGAGAGATTACTGGGTCCGGGGTACACAATAGTTTAACGCGTTCCCATATAGCCTGACCCTTTTCTGGTATTTATTGGTACTAGGCTTTGGGGACCTTTGTTGATTTGGAGAAGAATACAGTAAATTCTTTAAAAAATGTTTTTTGATTTTATTGTTTTGAAAGGAGTTCATGTTCAATGAGGAAAACTTAGAGTATATATGCAAAAAAATTAAAGACTCATAATTCCAGATCTCCAAGATGATCTCTGTTAATTTCATGTCTATTTTTGCATTATTTATTTATATAAATAGTAATTTTTCAATAAATTATTTTAATCTCATTTTATTAGCCAGACTTCTCTAATAGCTAGTTTTCTGCATTTATGCTGACAGTTTGTTTTTGGATGATTATTCCTGTCTTTCAAGATTTTAGACACTTTCTGAATTTATCTATCCACCTGACCGACCGTTACATATTTGTGCCAACTATGGGCAACAACCCTTAATAGGTGCCAAAGTGCTTAATCAATATGAATTCTGTTCACAGCCGTCTATAATGTGCTGTAGAAAGTTCAGTGCTCTCAGACTGGTTGCCAAGGGTGGTGGAGGGAAAGATGACTCCTGGTGAAGGGAATCCAGGCAACTTCTTGGAGGACATGGCATTTGTGCTTGGCTTTATATTTGTGATTATAATTATATTAAATTTATAGATTGACGTGGGTAGGAAGGACAGGATTATGTTTTTCTGTTCATACACGGTCTGTTTCTGTGTTCATCCATGCTCCTTTATATGACTTATAGTAAAGTTTTGTAGTTTTCTGTGTAAGTTTTTGAATTTATTTTTAAGTGTATTCCTAGATATTTTATTTTTTCTACTGCACTTGTGAATGGGATCATTTCCCTCATTGTATATTTTGCCTAATTAATGTGAGTACATAGAAAAACTATTGGGTTTTATGTGGTTGTTTTGTTAGTGGATAACTTAATATCTTCTTAGTTCCAATAATTTCTTGTGGTTTTTAGGTAGGTGGTAATATCATATGCAAATACTTATTCATTTTCCTTCTTTTACAATTTTTCCTTTTTTTCTCTTATATTATGCGTTGACTAGACCTTCTAGAACGGTTTGATTAATAGCAGGGATAACAAGTTTTCTTGTATTGTCTTATTTCTTATTTTATTGGGAAGGATTCTAGCATTTTGTAATCAAGTACGATATTTTATTTTGGTTTCAGAAATACGTATTTTTTGTTAGTAAGTAAGCATCCTTCTGAGTTGCTAAGAGATTTTTACTTTTTTAATTTTGTCGCGATGGAGGTGAGTGATATGATATAGGAGTGATTTTGAATTTTCTGCATTTGAGTTTTTCTTTTGCAATGGAGTGTGAATCCTTCCCCTCCCCCATTATAAAGCTGTTTAGTAATAAGAGGGGAAAAAGAATGATGAATTTTTAACAAGTGCCTTTTCATTGTGTACCCAGATGGCCATATGGTTTTCTTCCTTTGATCTGCTGATGTGATGAATTATATTAATAGATTTCCTAATATTAAACTATCTTGGAAGGAACCCATTTTGTTCATGGTGTTTTATTCTTTTAATACATCCTGAGTCCAATTTGCAGGGTTTTGTGTCTATATTCATTAGTGAGATTGCCCTGCAGTTTTATTTTTAGTGTGGTATTTTTGTCATTTTCTAATGGGGGTTATGCTAGTATAGTGGAGGTTGTAAATTGGCAAGCTCTCCAACGTTTCCAATGATCTGGAACATGGAGGATAAATACATTTCAAATTATGTACTTATTGGTTGTGGCTGCTGAGATTGGTGTGTTGAGAAGGATTCTGAGGCTTTGTCATGTGTAAATAATTTAGTGTTTTATGAGTATAGGAAATTAGGGTTTAAGTGTGCATACCAGATGTTTATTTGTAGTCCTTGCCTGGAATGATTTATATTGCATGGGTATTATCTATCTCTTGAAAGTTTGAAATAACTTGATGTTAAAACTCTTTATCTTGTTAAGTTTTTAGAGATCATTATTTTCTACTGTAATCCTATCTTCCAGAACTTTTGGCTTTTGCTCTTCTTGAGACATTTTTTAACTGTGTTTTCTCACACATTTATTTATTTCATCAAGAATCTGAATTGTATTTGCATAGAACAGAATTTTTCAAAATGTCTTCTGTATGGTTACATTTCTGAATCTAATTTTTTTGTACTTGTATTTTTTTCTTTATTTCTTGGTTGAATGACTAATATCTAGGGCTGTTTTATTGTTTTTAATAGTTTTATTATTTCCCCCTTAAATTTTTAGTTATTTGTCAATTCTAACTACTTAAAATATTTCCAAATGATTATACTTTTATATTAAATAAACCCACCCTTCTGCTTTCTTTAGATTTTTAAAAATTCTTAAAGACTTAGTTCTTTCTTTGTTTTTTCTATTTAGTAATAAAAGTGCTTAACCAATGAATTTTCCTCTGAGTACGTCTTTGGTCACATCTATAAGCCTAGCTGTGAAGTATTATTATTTTTTCCCCTAAATATTCTATAGTTTTAGTTTTGATATTCTCTTTAGCCTACAGATTATTTAAAAGTATAATTCAAATTTCTGTGTGATTCCTTTTTTTATATGTATTTATTTTTACTTATTTTTAGTTTATTCTATTGTGAGAAAATGTTGCCAGTAATAGCTTTGCTTTTTGTAATTTATTGAAATGTTTGAGTTCTTTTTAATTGTTAATTTGTGAAATTTTTAATTTGCTTGCAAAAGAAGTAATTTCTGTTTTCAGGGTTTATTGTTTGCTGGATTCACTTTTACCTCAATTTCATATATCGACTTTATTGATTATATTTTTCAAATTCCCCATAGAGCCTTAGTTATAAGTTTTTCTATTTATTATTTAAAGAAATTGAGAGTCTGTTAATGTCTTCCAATAATATAATATTTCTTTTGATTTTACCTTTTGCTTTATGTATTTTACTTTATTTTATTGCTGGCTCATTTAACAGAAATATTCCTGTCTGCTACATTTTATTATGGGTTGTACCCTGCATCTGTGAAAATAGGCCCTCCTTGACCTGTTTTATGCTCTCTACTTTCAGTTCTGGTTTTTCTAATTTTTATAGTGCATTTCCTGCTTTCACCTTTAATTGTAGTGATCTTTATAAGGCACTTCCTGCTTTCTTTGTTGGAATTTACCTGGTATACGTTTACATATTTATTTTACTTTTGATCATTTATGCACTTAAAAAAATAGCTACTGTATATTTCTTTTGGGTAGCGTGATGTTTTTTATTTTTAAAAGCTCAGAGTCTGAGATTCTGTGTTTTTTTAATATGGAACTTATGCCTGTTTATATTTATTATAATAACGTGTTTTGTTACTTCTTTCACCTAATTATATAGTTTTTTTCCCTAAGTACTTGTATAACTAAGAAGATACTTTTGATTCCTTCTCATGTGAATGGCAGCTGTATGAACACAGCATTTTGGGCTATATATTTCATTCCTGAGGGCTCTCTAGATGTTCTCTAGTCTTATGTAGTTAATGTCGTAGAAGGTAATTCAGAGGCCACGTGATATTTCACTTTTGTGCTTGACTCTCCCCTCCTCCCCTCAACCTTCCTGAATGCCTGTATTATTGTTTTCTTCACACTCGAAATTCAAAGGTTATTCCAGGTTATATCTATATTTTGGTATCTTTTAATTAGTTTGCTAGGTACGTGGTATGTGCTTTGAGTCTACAGATTTCACTCTTAGTAATAGGAAAATTGTTGTTCCTTACATTCCCTTGGTCTCACGTCTGTTTTGAATGGCAGTTATCCGTGTATACCCATATACCCCTCTTGTTTGCTTTCCATAATTATCTCTTCTTTTGGTTATTTTGGTCTCTTTACATTTTCTCCTTTGAGTTTTGTAAGTGCTTCTCAGGCTGCTCCTTTGCATCTCTTTCTCGGTTTTCTGCACTGACGATTCTGCTGTGTGCTGCTTTTTCTGATGCTGGTTTTACTTCTGCGAGACATTATTGGATTCCTTGCACTTTCTTCTTATTCCTTGAGGTTCCCTTTCTATTTCATTCTGTTCTTGTCTTTAATTCTTTTGAGCACACAAAGGAGAGTGTGCCTAAATTTATTTCCATTTCCTAGAGTAAGACCGACTGTTATATGTTCCTTCTCTGGAACTCGAGTGGGATGCTTATCTCCTGTTTTTGTCACCCCATTTTGTCTCCGCCTATTTCTTTCATTTATTTGCTCCGAATAAGGAAGGTTGTGTTTGGTCTGGTGTATATTCTAAAATGCTGGCAGTAGCTGCTTCTTCAGGTCTCGAGTGGGAGACCAGGGCTGGGTGTTACATGTTAGAGACAGATTCCTCATTCAGCAGCCCAGGGTGGATGGGGTGGGCTGGGACAGTGGCTGTCTCAGTATGGGGTCCCTGCACTTGGCTTGGTGAAGCCACACCAGCGAGTGCAGAGTGGTCTATGCCCAGATTCTTTCCTGGTAGTGGTGGTGGCGGGGCGGGAGGTGGTTTGAAAGCCCTCACTGGAAGTAGCTTAGCTGCTACAGAGGGGGTCCCTGCAGGTCCTGTCCACTCTCCCCATTTTTGGTTTTTATCTTACCAGCCCTGCCTCAGGGTCTCAATCAGGTGGCTGTGAGATAGACCCTCATGGCGCCTTTTGATTTGTCCACACTTCCCTAACGTCTGGCAGAAATTCCTCAGTAGGAGGCTTGTGCGTAAGTCTTCTAGATCTTAGGATACCCCACCTTTTTATTTCTAGTTTTTAATTGTGGTAAAATGTATATATTATAAAATTCACTATCTTAACCATTTTTGAGTATACAGTTCAGTAGTGTTGAGTACATTCACATGGTTGTACTACCCATCTCCAGAACTCTAGTATTGATTTAACTTTTTTTCTTTTATCTTTTTTTCATTTTAAAAACAGAACTCTTTTTATCATTCCAAACTGAAAGTCCATGCCCATTAAACAGCTCTTCATTCTGCCCTACCCCAGGCCCTGGCAGCCCCCAATCTGTTCTGTCTCTATGGCTTAGGCTGCCGTCTAGGTACCTCATACTGGAGGAATCATAGAATGTTTGTCCTGCAATAGGCTTATTTTACTCAAGACTATGCCCCCAAGATTCATCTGTGTTGTCGCATATGATGAGATTTTCTTCCTGTTTAAAGGCTGAATAATATTCTATCGTATGTGTATACCATGTTTGTTTATCCATTCGTGTGTGGATGGACATTCCAGCTGTGTCCACCTTTTGGCTATTACAAACAATGGTGCTATGCGCATGGGTGTATGAATAGCTCTTCGAGACTCTGCTTTCAGTTCTTTTGGGGTGTATACCTAGAAATGGAACTGTTGGATTATATGGTAGTTCTGTGTTTAATGTTTTGACAAACTGCCATTTTAAAATGCGATTAATGCTGACACTTTATGCATAGTAGTTAATCTCATGATTACTTTGGGTGGTACAGGGATTGTCTCCTCCATTTTACAGAGGAGGAAACTGAGGCACAAGGAGGACAAGTGACTTCTCTGAGGTGAGGCAGCAAGGGAGTGGCAGAGTGGAAGCTGGAACCCAGGCTGCTGCCTCCTAGCACCATCCTCACCCTGCTTGGGGCGGCTAAGCTTTGTTTCCAGGTCTCCCCAGGGCAGAATCACTCCCTTTCCTCAAGCTCCAGTCTTCCTTTCATTCCCATTCTCTGTCATCCTTCCGGCAGCCCTCAAGCTCTCTTGCTTCTCTGGGCCTCAGTTTCTCCATCTTTAAAGTGGGCGTCTCCTGCTCTCCTCTGCCATCTAGGCAGCTGTTGCTATAGCCCTTCTCTTCCCAGACTCGCTGGCCCGGTGCTTTGCCAGACACTTGCAGGGAGCTGTTCTTGCGGCTGAGCTAGCATCTGCTTCCCCATCTGGTCTCAACTTTTTTCTTAATTACCCACTGAATTGGCTCTAACAAAACGCTGACAACTTGAATGAGACATTAGCTGATACTTCAGCGCCTGTGCCAGGGCCTCATGGGCTTTTCTGGGACATGACAAACTGGAGCCCAGCAAAAGCCCTTGTTCCCTGGCCGGAGTCCCCATTCTGGCTGAGTGGCAGGCTCCAGCCAAGGTTCAGGGTTATCATGGGGTCTTGTAGCTCTTAAAGGCCACCTCTTAGTGGCTGAACTCAGGCTTTAAGGCTCCCTAAGTGTCCTTGTGGCCAGGCCCTGAACCTGGAAGCAAGTTTTATCCTCTCTCCTGCCTCTCCCCTAGGTCCCTAATTTTCCAAGTCTTTTATTCCAAGTGCCTGTTCTCCAGGCTATTTCTGTTTTGTTTTGTTTCTTCTCTGCGTTTTTCACTGGTCTTGAAGCAGTGGGACTAAGTGTGCCTCGGTGGGAGGAACATCGGGCTAGGCATTCTTGGCCTTTTTGGGTCTGTTTTTGTATCCTCATGAAGGGGTCTGATATGGTGTAATCCAGGCTGTCATTCTAACTTTCTGTGACTCAGAGAAGGAAAGGCAAGCCTTACATTTTTCCATCCAAGTAGGGTAAGAAGAGGCAGAGGCTGCCTAGGTGGGAGTGAGGAGTGCAGGCCCTGGATTCAAATGTTACTTCTGCTCCTTCCTCCCTCCGTGACCCTGGGCAAGTTGCTGTATCTCTCCGTGTCTGTTTCTTCTTTGTAAATTGGGGGGAGAAGTGTGTATGTGTGTCAGAAAACCCCATAAGAGAGTTAGTTATGAAGATTAAATGAGTTGATACATATAAACACCTGACACACAGTAAGAACTCAAATGTTATGTGTTTTTTTTGCCTCCTTTTTTGAGCTCATGTGCAGCAGGTTAGTTATGCTCAGTTTAGGGTGTGTGGCCGGCTTTGGCTCATAGACAATCCTTTCTTGCTTTATTTAGTTTTTTTCCTTGAAACAGGGTCTCACAAGTCACCTGAGTTAGAATGCAGGGGGTATTATTATAGTTCACTGGAACCTTGAACTCTTGGGCTCCAGTGATCCTCTTGCCTTAGCCTCCCGAGTAGCTGGGACTACAGGTGTGCCCCACCACACCTGGCTCATTTTTCTATTTTTTTGTAGAGAGGGAGTATTGCTCTTGCTCAGGCTGGTCTTGAACTCTTGGCCTCAAGTTATTCTCCTGCCTCGTTCTCCCAAAGTGCTAGGATTACAGGTATGAGCCAGTGCACCTGGCCTTTATTTAGCTTTTATCCCTGTTTTCTCCATCTGCTTCACTCCTCCTCTATCCCCAAGCCATTCATGCTAATGTATTTAGCATATATGTTTTTGTTTATATGGGTTCTTAGAAATGTGGACTCTTGTTCTATGTGCATGCTTTAAACACTCACATGAATGGTGTAGTGTTTAGATCTCATTCTGTTTCTTGCTTTTGCCCCTCAGCTCTAAAAGTTTTTGCGATCCATCCATATCACTTGCAGCTGCTGGGTGAAACCACCACATTTTACCTGTCCACCTCTGAGCATTTTTATGAACGTTCAGTATTCCATTGCAAGGAACTGCATGCCCCCAGTTTATGTAACCAGTGCCCTTCTGATGGGTATTTTGGTGTTCCCAGTTTTCTGTTATAACCAGAGAACCAGTCCTTCTTGTGCTGTATGTCTGCTGCCTGTGGACTTCTTATTCACCTTCCCTCCCACTCTACCCTCCAGATAAAACTACAGTGAATATCCTTGTACATGCTCCCACACGGACCTCTGTGAGACCTTTTTTATCATGTGTACCAGGGATGGAATTTAGGATAGTCTGAAATAGAGGATATTTGAAGGAAAAAAAGGAATGGATGCTTTCATGCCCTGAATTGAGTAAATCATAAAATCACTTGGCCAGCAAAGAATTTGACTGCCTATTGGGCTTTCCTTGAACCTCAGCTAAGGACCCCTTTTGTTTTTTTAACTTTTAACTTGAAATGCATGGATGAATACATGTCCTTTGAAAACAGTACAGGTGACACAGAAATAAGTAAAGAATAAAAATGGAAAGGGCCCCTTGACATTGTTCCCCATCCTCCTAAGCCCCATTCCCAGTAGGAAGTCCTGGCGACAGTAGGCACAGATGTGAGCCATTCATACTGTTTGACAGCGAGCTTCGCTTTTCTCACTTCATTGGATGTTGCAAGGGCATGCCACATTAGCCCAGATAAATCTGCCTCATTTTTTTTTTTTTTTATCAATGCCCAGTATTCCATTATAAGGATCTATCACAGTTTATGTAACCAGTCCCCTTCTGGTGGGTATTTTGGGTGTTCGTAATTTTCTGGCTATTAAAACCAGAGCATCGACGCTTTTTGTGGTATAGGGCTGCTGGCGATGAGTTCCTTTTGCTTTTGCACCTCTTTATTTTGCTTTTGTTTTTGGAAGACATTTTTGCTAACTATAGAATTCCAGGTTGACAGAGTTTTTTTCCTTTTCTTTTTTTTCAGTACTTTAAGTTGGCTGTAATTCTTTGTTCCTCTGTCTGTTATGTCTTTTTAAAAAAATTCTGACTTCTTTCAAGGTTTTCTGTTTATCGTGTTTTAATCAATTTGATTATGATGTGCTTGAGAGTAGTTTTATGTTTCTTCTACTTGGGCTTCATCAAGTTTCTGGGCTCACACCAAATTGGAAAACTTTCGTCCATTATTTCTTCAAATGTCTTTTCTCTCCTACCCCCCTCATATCCTCCACTTCCCCTCTTCCTCTTCCCCCAGGGATGTCAATCGCATGTATATTAGGCCTTTTGAATCTGTCCCACAGCTCACTGATGTCCTTTTAATTTTTTTCCATCTTTTTTGTTTCTGTGTTTCATTGTTTGTCAGTAGTTCTATTGCTGTGTCTTCAAGTTCATCAGTCTTTTCTTTTTTAGTATCTAATCTATTCTTAATACTACCCAGTATATTTCTTTATCTCAGGCATTGTATTTTTCATCTCTAGAAATTTGATTTGGGTCTTTTTTATATCTCCTGTGTCTCTATAACATGCTTGTGTTTTTCTCTACCTTCTTGAACATACAGAGTGTATTTATGACGGCTCTTTTAATGTCCTTAAAGTCTACTGTCTATGCTATTTTCAGGTCTCTTCCTATTAATTGATTTTTGTCCTTATTTCATGCCTAGTAATTTTTCATTGCTAGACATTGTGAATTTTACATTGTTTTGTGCCGAGTGTTTTGCTCTTTCTTTAAATGTTTTTGTTCTGTTATTGGTGTTTTATTAGTTTCCTGTGGCTACTTTAACAAATCATCACAGACTTACTTGCCTGAAACAACACCGATTTATTATCTTATAATTCTAGAGATAGGAAATCTGAAATGGGCCCCACTGGACTAAAATGAAGGTATTGGCAGGGCTTTTGGAAGTTCCAGGGGAGAGTCTGTTTCCTTTCCCAGCTTCTAGAGGCTACCCCCATTCTGTGGTGTATGGCTCCATTCCGTCATCTTCAAAGCCAGCCATCCTGGGCGGAGCCCTCCTTGGGTTGCCCGGTCTCTGGTTCTCTCTCTTCTCCTCTCTCTTCCACTTAGAAAGACCCTTGCATTGGGCCTACTGGGACAAACCAGGATAATCTCCCCATCTCAGGGTCATCTGATTAGCAAGCTTAATTTCATTTGCATGTATCCTAACACATTCACAGTTTCAGGGATTAGGACAGGGATGTTTTTGTGGGGCCATTATTCTACCTATCACACTAACTTGATTACTTGGAAACAGTTTCATCTTTTCAAGGCTTGCTCTTAAACCTTGTTAGGTGGGACCAGAGCAGCCTTTAGAATAGAGCAGTTTGGCAAACTATAGACCATGGGACAAGTCTGGCCTGCCACATATTTTTGTAAATAAAGTTTTTTATTGGAACACAGCTATGTTCATTTGTGTGTGTACTATCCGTGGCTGAATCCATTCCACAATGGCCCACAAAGCCTCAAATATGTACTTTGTGACCCTTTACTGAAAAGGTGTTCCGACCTGTGGTCTAGGGCTAATGTTCCCCCACTGTTGAGGCCGTAGCATTCTGAGTATTCAACCTGATGTCCTGGATATTGTGAAATTTCTCCACTTTGGCTGTTGGGAGTGTGAACTGTTCTTAGCCCTGTGTGAGCTCTGAGAATAGTTCTACTTGGTTCTCCCGCCAGCCTCAGGTGGTTTCCTCACGCACATGTGCTGACCGGCACTCAGCTGGAGCAGCTGAAGGCTCAGAGCTCCTTCTCTGTGCAGCTCTCCTCCTCTGATTCTCCACCCTGCACGTTCTACCTTCCTTGCCCTCCCAGATTCCTAACTCTATCTCCTCAACTTGGGGAGACCCTTGGACTCTGCCTGGGTTCCCCTTCCCTGCACTGCAGCTTTGAAATTGTCCAGGCAGTAAGCTGGGGTAGGACCCAGCTTCTTGGCTTTCCTCTCTTAGGGCTCACTGCCCTGGGTTGCCTGCTGCCCAGTCCGAAAATCATCGTTTCCTATATTTTGACCAGTTTCCTAGTTGTTTAAGGTGGGTGGTAAATCTGGTCCTTCTTACTCTAGCATGACTAGAAGCCACCAGTGCTTCTTTTAAAAAATTAATTAATTTTATTTATTTATTTTTATTTTTATTTTTTTGGAAATGTGCTCGCTGTGTTGCCTAGGCTGGAGTGCAGTGGCATCATCATAGCTCACTGTAGCCTCAAACTCAAACTCCTGGAAAGGGCACTGTGGGGTCATAGATTCTGTGCATTTTTAAGATATTACTGAATTGGCACGTGTAAAAGTTGTACCATTTTATACTTTCGAGAGTCTCTTTCTAATAGCAGGGGTCATGGGGATAGAGGATGGATATAAAACTGCTTTGAGCTCTGTAAAGAGCTGGGAATGTGCTAAAGGTTATGGCTCCTAAGAAAGGGCTTCTCGTGGCTATTCCTCCTTTTACTTGGGGTCTCTGATGGCTATTTTGCTCTTCCGAGCCATAATTAGGCTGTATAGTCACTGTAGGACTATTATTTCCTTAGCAAGTGGGGGTGGCTGGGGAGGAGTCTTCTTTTAGATGGCTCTTTTCTTTCCTGACATCTAATGAGCACCTGCAAATGCCAGATAGTGTCCCAAGTGCTTCATGTCATGTAGTCATTGTGACATAATTTAATTTCTCCACCACAACCTAGGGAGCTTGGGATGAAATGGAAACAGAGAAGTGATGTGGCTTGCCCAAGGTCACATAGCTAATTCCTAGCAAAGTGAGGAGTCTTTCTGCCTTTAAACCAAATCTGCCAGTTCATACAACAGATCATTGATTTTAGACCAGACCCCTTAGGTTGCAAGTGACAGAAACTCATCTCAAACTTGCTTAAACCAAAAGGAACATGTGTTAGCATTCCTGAAATGTCCAGGGTTAGCTAGTTTTAGGCACGGTTGGCTCACATGTACAGATGATGTTTTTGGGACTGTGTTGCTCTCCATCTCTCAGCTCTTGTTTCCTTAGGTTGACTTCTTCAGGCAGGCCCTCTCTGAGTGGTGGCAGAAATGGTTGTAGCGGCACCAGGCTTATTTCTCACCCCAGTGGAATAGACGTGGAGGAAAGAGCACCTGTTCCCCAACAGAAGTCCCAAGGAAGGCTCTCATTGGCCCAGCCGGGGGTGTAGGTTCATCCCTAAGCCAATCACAGTGTCAGGATGGTGTGTTGTTCTGATTGGACAGACCTGGGTCATTTGATTCTCCTCCTGGAGTTGGGGGCTGGGGATAGCCCATCGACACCACTTAGGCTGTGAGTTCCTGATAGGACAAGAAAGTTTTGTGTTGCAAGAAGGGATGCTGAGTAGGCAGGAACAAAACAGTGTCCACCGCACCCGCTTTGGCCTCTGAAAGCAAGCTCTGCCACTCTGGCCCTTGGAGCTCCCGAGCTCCATCATTCATGGTGCTCAGAGGTCCATTTGGTGCCTGCCCTGCTCTTTCATCTGGCCTTGGTTTGACACTGACATCACCCTCCCAGGTTCTGGCCATCCACTGGGCAGGGACTTGGCCCAGGTGATGAGGCTTCCTGGCTATTGCTCCCTCTTACCTAGTAACTGGTACCAGGAAACAAGGGCCCAGCAGGCTGGGGACACCCCCACACCCTCTCTTTCATCATTAGTAGACAAACACTTTTCCCAGGGTTGTTCAGGACCTCCTGCGTGAGAGTCCCCAGGGGCAGCTTGCCCCCCACCCTCAGACCTGGTGTTTGTGACTCTGTGAGGTGCTGTTGAGAGTCTGAGAGTGTAACACGCTCCGCGATGCTTCCACACGCTGAAGGTTGAGAGCCACAGTTAGGTGACTGTCCTCAGGTGAGCTGGGGTTTCTTCTAAGGATTCTCCTTCCTCCCGATGGGCCTGTTTAACTGGTTTATCCAGTTTTGAGGATTCCCCTCCTCCGCATTAGAGCTGTTCCCTGGGAGATGGGGTCTGGGGTGCAGGTGCGGGATCCCCTTCTGAAGAGGTCAGCACGACCGTTTCCATCTGCTGCTGTCTGTGTCTCAAGACACTAACTGGAAATAGCGTGAAAAGAAAGGGTGACGCACGGTGTGCCTACACTCCCGGGGAATGCCCGTGCCCAAGCCAGTGCCACAGTCAGGACGGGCCGTCAGGACTGGGAGGCCCCTGCAGCCCTCGTGTCTCAGCCCTGGGCTTGGTGAAGCTCAGTGACTAGTGTGACACCACAATTCCCTCATTTCTAAGTTCAGACCCTAACGCTTTCTAGAGAAAAACATATTTTCACTCACTATGAGATTTCAAAAGTCTTTTTAGGCCAAAGAACCCCTTTGTAAATGAAGTCTTACACAGGAGCTCAGAATGTTAAATATGTAGATAAAAGCAAATTTTTTTTTAGATTGAGGAGGGAGGGCCACATTATGACTTTAGTGAGCTCTAGGCACTTTTGCCTTCGTGGGCTCCTACCTCCATAAAAAATATTAAAAATTATATTTTAGGACTGCATTGGTATAAAGATGAATATGTTAATATTGTATGTTAAATATTTTCTTTGACTTGAAAGTTCGTTTTCTTTATTCCGATTTTAAAAGGAAGGAAGGCATGTTTGTGCGCTCCTGAAAGTATTGTGGGCCCTGGGGGCTGTGCCTGCTGGTGCCGAGGGAGACCGGGTCCTTACCTGCTTGGTGGCTTCCTGGCTGGCCCCCGGGGCGGCTGGAGGACTGGAACCCAGTTTGAAGACCATGGTACAGACTCACCACTTGTCGCTTATCGGGCACTGCTTCTGTTCTCCTGGGGAGTGAAGATGGAGAGCCCTAAGATAGCACAGCAAGGATGGAATGCCAAACGCATTCATACCCCTGCCACGCCCACCCCTCAGAAAACTTAGGTCTTGTCTTTCAGTGTGTTTAGCATCATTCCTGCCAAGTGAGCATTTTCCAGCCTCACCTTGAACCCCTTCTAGGGACAGAGAGCTCGTGACTCCGTTTGAGTCCTCCATTCTGGTCCAGTTCTGTGGGACTTCGGGGTACCCAGCAAGTCCCTGGGTGGATCCCTGTTCATACCTGTAAGCCAGCAAATCCCGCAGTACTCAGGCCACGGCTGAGCTGGGATCCGAGTCAGGAGTATGGGGCTTGAGGCACAGCTGTGCCCCTCTGATGCTGTGTGACCTTTAAACAAAATCTGCCACTTTTGCTCTCTGACCTTGAGGTGCCTCATTGTGGAAGGACTGGGTCGGAGGTGCCGGTCCTGTCACCCGCTTCTGTTGTGTGATGCCAAAAGACCAGGGCACGCCCCTGGTGGGTGATGCCTGCAGCCCTGGTTATTCAGGGACATAGAGAGCTTGCTGGCTCTCGCTTGCAGGTCAGGGGCCATAGGCCTTGTGTGTCCCCGTCCCCCTGGTCCCGTGATCATTGTTACTGGGACTTTGACAACAGGTGTAGAAACACTGAGGATAAGGAAGGGGGTGAATCAGGTGTCTGGATGATTTTGTCACTCCTTGTCCCCCACGAAGCTGCTGATGGACATTTCCTTAGATTTATTTAGTAAAATGTGGCCATCCCAGGGCCCAGTGGGCGGCTGTCCACTGCCCTTGGGGTGGCACATGCATGCTCACTCAGCTTGGGGGAGAGGGGAATGAGGATGGTGACATGCTTTCCTCCCTGGCAGCTTCCTGGCATGCTTGAAGGTGTCACTGCCACGAGGCCTGGGCTTGTTTAGGGCTGGCTGGTGGCTCAGCAGAGTGGAAATGCCCGTTCTATCCCCTCCTGTCCAGCCCCTGGTGCCTGGATGAGGGACGCTGCTATGCTGTACCCTGCCCCCCAGTACTCAAGGCCTAGCCTGTCTGTGTGACCTCACCACTCCCCCCGTTCCGTCCCTGGTCCCTGCCGTACCAAATGGCTCTCCTAGGTACACCCGTGATCTTCCCCCTCTACACTTTGTTCGTGCTGTCCCTCCTGCAGGGGCGGTTGCTGTGACAGCTTCCCAGAGCACAGGGAGTCGGGTGCAGGATGAGAGTCTCCATCCTGGCCTCTACCTGGGGGAGCCTCCCGCACAGCCAGGTTCTAACCCCAGGTCTGGTGTTTGTTCACCTGGTTCCTGCTCTGCGCTCTGCAATTATTGATTTCTGCCTCGGGCCAGCTGGGGAGGCCCTGCAGCCCTGGTGCCCGCTTCCGGAGCTTAGAAGTTCCTGGAAACAGCGACTTACTATTGGCCTGACAGCGAGCGTGTGTCTGCCTGTGTGGGAGGCTGCCGTGTCTTCAAAGACATGGGGTGCATTTCCTTTTTCTTGGGTCTGGCTTTGCACGGTTGTTCTCCCTTGCACACCATCGCATTTGTACTTAAATAATTCATCCAGTTGTCTACCAAGGGCAAAGTCACTTTCAGGGAGTGGTTCATCTGAAGGCACTGCCTCCCTCCTCCCTCCTGTCCTTCCACACCTGTGCGCAGGGCCAGGCCCGTCTTGACTGACAGACAGGGCACAGGCGAGCCCACATCTGAATGAATTCTGAGTTAGTGCGCAACTTTCTGCTTTCTAAGCAGTACACTGCTTCTGTTTTGTTTAAAACACAATAAAACCAAGTTTGTTTTTCTTCATTATAAAAAACAGCAAGCACTGTTTAGAGAAAACGTTGGAAAATACAGAAAAGTATGAGGAACAGAGAAAATCACCTAGATCCTACCCAGATACTAATACTTTTGTCATTTTGCTTTTTCCTTGTAAGTATTTTTTTTTAGTATTTTACTAAGAGATGTGATGGATACAAGTTCTCTCCTCTAATTTTAAAAAAAGTGCGATATTATAAGATCCGTGTTTCCCAGTGTTATTGTAAACCCTGAGGGTTTTGACTTTAGTTATTCCTTGAGGTGGCTGTACCCTAGTGTGCCCAGCGATGCTCTGTTTTGGAGATATTTTGCCATTTCCAGTTTTTACCTATTATAAATAATGTGTGAAGACTGTCTTGTAAGTGAATTGGTTTTCATCTTTTGGATTGTTTCTCAGACTTTTTAATCTAGACAGAATCTCAGCGATCACCCAGACCACTTAACTTCAGCTTGTACTAGAATCCCCGGGAGGGCTTGGTACAAGGCAGGTTGCTGGGCTGCCCCCACCCCCACCCCAGAGATTCTGATTCAGTGGGTGTGGGTGGGGCCCAAGAATCTGCATTCCTCACATGCTCCTACTTGCTGCTGTTGCTGCCAGGGACCCACTTTGAGTGGCAGGAACCAGTCTCTCCTTCAGGGGAAGTTGAAGCTAAGGGGATGGCTGTGGTGGGGTGGAATGGCCATTGCCCAGGCCAGACCAGTGAGCAGCTCCCATGTTGGGGCACTGACCCCACTCCTGCTGCCCCATGTCCCCTGGGGAACCTCCAGGAGAAGGCAACACTCATCCACACCAAGGGATCTCCCCCACCTAAGTTTTACTGGGATGAGATTTCAGCAATTTGGGCCTGGCAGATGCCCGGCGATGCCTGTGCTTAGCACTGGGATACAGGTGGGGCCAGGGTAAGAGCTAGTTTAGGAAAGAAACTGTCATAGAATGTGGTGAATTATCCTAAATGAGAGCGAGCGACAGTCTGTCTGGGATGCAAGGGGTTAAACAGGCAGCAGGCGCAGCCTCCCCGGAGCCAAAGGGGGAACTCAGGAGTAAGTCGGGACTGCCTAATTAATTCAATTAAACTACTTTATAAGCTCCGCTGGTGTCAGTAAATTGTTAAAGTCTATTAAAAAATCAGCAGAACGTGATGAGGGTTTGGGGACGCGCATCACCTTCCTGGATTCTTCCCCTCATCTTCCTCCGTCGTAACGGGACGCACTAAAGGAGGAATGGACGGATGTCGGAGGCCCTGTCTGGTGCCGCCCTGACCTGCTCTGTGTGCCGAGACAGAGCTCACTCCCCTTGGCCTTGGTTTCTCCATTTGTACAGTTAGGTGGTGGACCAGCATCGAACATCCTTTCAACGACAGTTACTAGGATTTTCTGATTCCTTCTGGACTGGGCTGTCCTGTACCTGGGAACCCTGGGCCTTTAGGAAACTCTCCAAGATTTGAGGCAGCTGTTGCTACAGATGTGCTGCGTGGTCTCTGCCCTTCCTTCACAGTAGGCTCATCTGGGCAACTTCCAGGGGTGGATGTAAGGGCAGGAGACCCACAGGGGAGGTGCAGACTCTGGAAACAGGAGCATGAGCGGGCTGGATTTTACCAGCCACTGCTGCGACAGTGAAAGCTGTTCTTTCCCTAATGCCTGTGCTGAGTGGCGAGGGGCTGCGCTCAGACTCCCATTCCGTATCCCCACATATACACATGGGGTGGTGGTATCTCCCACTTTTGCAGATGAGGATACTGAGGCTCGTGGGGTTGAAGCAGCGTACCCACTAGTAAGTAGTAGAGTTGAGGTTTGAATTCAGGGCGCTATCCCTCGAAGTCTGTGGTTGACCACTTTCTTTTGCAGATGTATTTAAAATAAAGCTGCGTGCTTCTGTCAAACCCTGCAATGTGCAATTCTGCAGTCATGGGAAAGAAACCACCAGAAGTGTTCTTTGTCTGTAACCAGTATCCAGATGTGAGGAACCTGACAGGGGGGATAACATTGTCATCCCTGGAGGTATGCAGGCAACAGCTGGCCACTCAGACCTCTTAGAACCAAGATCCTGCAACTCTGGGCCCGGCTGTTGCATCACACTTTGTCATCAGTTTGTGCTAAGAGCAGCCTTGGGATTCTCGCAGGTGTCCCTCCCTGGTTCTTGGACACTGGGGTCAGTGTATCACCTCTGGTCAGATCTTGTTAGGCCAGGCAGCATGGGCCTCGAGGGTGGGTGGAGTGCTTCGGAAAGACCATTGCCCTGGGCTCCAGGACACACTTAATTAGCTGTGGATCTTAGGCAAGTCCCTTTCTTTCCTAGTCCTAAAAGTTTAAGCTTGTTCCTCTTATCTCTGAAAGGGGGCTAAGGTTGTATGTTCCATGGGTGGTCCATGGGCTGAAGGAAAGAGGAAGGCAGAGGTGAATTCAGGGCCAGATGTACCTGTGAATGGAGCACACTCTGTCTTTGAGGTTCACCATGGCCATTGGATCTTTAAAGGCTCTGAAAAGTCCTGCAGTAAAGAAAGGAGATTAATTTTGTTTACCCAACCTCCCCCAGCCCAGGGCCACCCTCCCCCCGCCCACCTCCAAGCACACCTTTTGTTTAACATCCTGCTGGCTAAGGTAAGGAGACATAAACCCTTAAATATTACCCTAGGAGAGAGCTGCTTTTCAAGGCAGTTGCTTCTCTGGTTCTTTCTAAGTGATGATGAGAACACCCTTTCTGTAAATTGGATAAACCAGCCCTTAGCAAGGTGGTGTCTAATTTCCTGAGTTGGATTTTCTTAAACCAAAGTTCCTGTTTGTTCTAGGATCCCAGAGGCCTGCAAGATTCCAGGAGCCTCTCTTGTGTCTCTTTGGATAGCCAGGCCTTCGACCCCTGGATATATGGTCAAGACCTGGAGCATACTTGGGGCTCTCCTCGTGTGCACTTATCCCTAGAATTTGTTGGTGCAAGGAAACCCTCTTCCCCACCGAGCACTGAGGCAAAAGAACCCATTGGTGGGATTTGAGAGTTGCCGAAATACTACAAAATCCCAATCGTTTAGAGCTGCCAGTTTAAGATTTTGTGAACTGCAGTTGACCTTTTCAAACGATTTACTAAGGAAAAGTGCTAGTATAAACAAGATTGCAAGGGAAGAGCTCCAAGGTGTGTAAGAGATCATCTATTTTTAAGCCTTTTGAATGCTCTCGTGGGATTAGAAACACTATGCTAATTTTAAAAACACCTTTTCTGTTCAAAACTGGTATAAACGAGGTGGGAGGCTAGGTGGGGAAAGGGAAGAGTGTTTAAACAGGGGTTAAACCAGAGATTAAACACTGGCCACCATAGTTGATTTAGTTGCTCATCTTTAAAAATTTCAGTGTCTCACTTGTTTTGACAACCTGGATGCAACAGCCACCAGGAGCAAGCAAGCGTGGCCTCTTCATCTTTCCAGCGCTGGCCCCGAGCCTGGCTCACTTAGGAGATTTACCTGCACAGCCCAGATCTGTTGAAATTTACATCCTTGCCTTTCAAAGAACAGTTTTCTCTAATACTTCAAGAGCACAGGTAGCATAAAATTGGTTATTTCCCCTCTATGTAACCTTAGAGGAAATCCTCTACCTCACTTAGCAAAACTTTCAAAGAGAAACAGTTTCAACAACAACGAATCATTATTTAATGAGCACCTACTATGCACCAGGCTCTGTGCAAGGAGCTGGGATTTGGTGTTGAGAAAAACCACCTCTCCGTTTCCATGGAGCTTGCTGTCTGCCATAGTGGGCATCATTGAGTGCATTTGAGGATGCTTTTTAGCTGCCAGCCAGGTGTCACCCAAAGCTTCTGCCCTGCCTGTGCTGTGCTGGACCTGGGCAGAAGATTCTGAAACAGTGGCATTGGGGCCCTTGCCTTTGACATCTGCTATTGGCAGATGAGAAGAAGGACGAGGTGAGCCCCCAGGAACTCAGGCTCCTAGCTCCCTTTGAGCCTTGGGGGTGCCAAGGTGGAGGGAGCAATGGGTGGGGAAACTGGTAGGGAGATCAAGGGGGGTCAAGGACACTACCTGGAGGAGGAATATGGCCTTGTGGGTGGTTACTGTTGAGATAGGCAGAGGGGAAAGACGAGGCCATCCCAGGCTCAAAGGAAGAGGTAGAAAGATTATTATTAGCCACGGCTTTATATGCAAATGGCATTTCAGAATGCTTAAAAATATCTTCTGAGAGAGGCTGAAAATAGCAGGTGGTCTACTTGAGCAGAGTGTTTGGGACATAAAGGGTGTGTGGGGGGAGTATGGGGGAAAGAGGAAAGGGGAGAGGGAGGGATAGAGATAGATAGGGGGTGGATGGACAGACAGATGGACAGAAAGATGCTAGATGTCCTTGTGGAAGACCCTGAAAACCAAGGAGAATTTTGCTAGCCAAGGAAATAAATAAGCCCCATGAGGGCACAGTCTCTGTCTGTTTTATTTTTACTTATTGTTTATTGCTATTTTTATAAATGGAGTTTTGCTGTGTTGCCCAGGCTAGTCTTGAAAAACAGTCCTCCCACCTCAGCCTCCCAAGTAGCTGGGATTGTAGCCACATGCCATTGCACCTGGCTCGTGTCTGTTTTTATTTGTCACTGTGTCCTCGTTCCCAGCAAGGACCAGACATAGTAGATGCTTATTAAATATTTGTTGAGTGAGTAAGTGAAGATACTTAGCATTTATCACATTTATCTTTACGGCAACCACGTGAGGAGATAATATCTCCTTGTGTTGCCATTCTTAGACGTGTGTGTGTGTGTGTGTGTGTGTGTGTGTGTGTGTGTATCATGGTGTTGGAGAGAAGTACAGAAACATCAGAAAGCTTTTTTTTTTTTTTTTTGCAACAGCTCTGTGAAATATTGATCAATTTGATTCCATTGTATGACCCAGGGACAATTTTACTAGCAGAAAATATGACCATGTTATATGGCTGCAATAAAAAATCACAGCTGTGAGCCCAGGCCCAGAAAACGAAACAAGCTGATGACGTAGGCTGGCTTGGTGGATCCCACATCTTTCTGCTAATGTGCATTTGCTGTTTTCTCCTTCGTGGTACTAATGATGAGCCCGGTTGCAGATAGGAGGTGAGAGATCCCAGCAGAAAATTTATAGAAGAATAGCCTAAAACCAAACTCAGTTTGACTCCTAGTCAGTTTCTCTTGCAATTAGGAAATGTCCGCGGTTGTTTAGTTGTAGATGTAAAATGCACCAGTCTAGCTTGGAAACTGACCCGTGGAAAGGGAAGAGCATTGACGATCTGGAAGGAGAGGTAGGGTTGATTAAGCACGTATCATGATATCTCACCAGACTGGCACTTGACCGTGGAGATAGGAATCATGCAGGTGGCAGATGCCCTGGGGTGAGCATGACCATTTGGTGAGAACTGCTGTGCTTTTGGCCCCTTTCAGAATGAGAGCATCTTGCCTGGCTGACTGTGATTCTCATGTTGTGAGATATGTACCTTTCATACAGCATGGTCTCTTAATGCCAGCCAACATCTTCATCTGGTGCTCAACCAGAAAAGCATTGCTGTGTTCCAATTCTGGAGGACAGACTGGCTCTTGGGCTTCTAGAAAACTGGGGAGATAGTCTCCAGCATAGGGCCTCCTTAAGGGATTGTTCAAGGGAAGTTTAAACTTTATGTACAGGCTTTAGGACTTAATCGGTTTAAGATGCTACTCTGCCTTGCCTTTGGGTGGCTGATCTGGCAGCTTGTTCAGGAGGAATGCACACGTGAAGAGGGTGGAATGGAGCTGCTAGATTGCCTGGTTCAGTCTGGCCTTGTTTTTTCTGTCACACCAAGCACTGCAACCTCAGTGCCTTTGCACTTGCTGTTCCTCTCCTAGAATGCTCTTCCCCAGCTATTGTCTTAGCTCAATGCTTCACCTGGATATATCCTTTCTAGCTTAGCAAGCCTTCTCTTAAGTGCTGTTTAAAATGATGCCCTCCCCGTAGCCGTCCTCTGTTTTTGGGCTCCAGTTTTCTCCATAGTACTATTAACATTACCATCTAACAGTATATATTTTACCATTAAAAAAAATGTATATACTTCCTGTCTATCTTACCCCCTCTCCTTCCCAAGAGTATAAGCTTTGTGAGGGCAGAACTTAATTTTTCAAAACGTTTTATTTTGAAAGAATTCCAGACTTATTAAAATTTGTAAAAATAATTCTAAAAGTTTCCATACAGCTTCACTCAACTTCCTTAAATATGACACCTTATATACCCCTAGTATAATGCTCAAATTATACTATGAAATTAATAGGCATATAAGAAATTAAGTTAATATAGTACTGCTAACTCATCTACGGACCGTATTTAAATTTCACCCATGGTCCTACTAATGGTCTTTTTTCTGGCCCAGGATTTAATCCAGGAACCCACATAACATTCAATTGTCACATCTCCTTAGTCTCTAGCAGTCTGGGGCAGATCCTTGGCTGTTCTTTGAACACCATGCCCTGGACCCCTTTAAAGAGCCCCACCAGTGGTTTCATAGAATGGCCCTCCTGGGTTTGGGAGACATCTGTCAGATGACTGAAGTGACGCGTTTCTGGCAGGAGTTCCCCAGAAGTGATGCTTTCTCTTCTGGGTACATCATGTTGGGAGCACGGGGTGTTGATGAGACTGGGGGTGTCAGCTTCGGACACTCGGGTACGGTGCTGTCTGCCAACTTCCTCCTCTGTACAGTTACTCTCTTGCCCTTCCCATTAAGAAGGGTTTCGTGGGGAGATATTTTAAGACAATGTAAATATCTTGTTACTCGTCATACTTTTTGCCCACTAATTTTAGCATCTATTGTTGATTTTTGCCTGCAACAATGAGGACTGTGATGTTTGCCAAATAGTGATTTCCTGTTTCCATCATTCCTTCTACGTCTATTAATTGGAATTCTACTGTAGGATGAGTTCTCCTTTCTCCCCCATTTATTTATTTGTTTATTCACTTCTTCATTCGCATCAGTTCAGACTCCTGGGTGGTTATTTTACAGGTTATAATCCATTACTATCATTTTTTTCTGTTGCTCAGATCATTCCACATTTGGCCAGTGGCAGCCCCTTCACACAGGCTCCACTGTCCTTTGGACAGGTCCCTGTCATTCTTCGAGTGCTTCTTGCTTTCTGGATCTTCAGGATGCTCCAGGCTCATCTTGGCACCCCAGCCCTGGAATGAGCCCTTCGCCATGGGGCAGGGCAGAGGTTTCTGTCTGTATCACTCCATGTTGTGTTCCCAGTGCCCGTGGTGTCTGACACATGGTGGGGTCACAGTAAATAATTTTTGGGTGGATGAATGACTGAATGAATCCTAGAAAGGAAGATTCAGTGGCCACCTTCCAGAGGCCATAATTCCTGCCTTCACTAGCCTCCCCTGGTTAGCCTGAATTAGTGGGTTACAAGGGGAGGGGCCTTTTTCCTCTTTCCTCACATTTTTGTCCCTTTTGGCTTATTCTCAGTGCTAGCCAGGCTGAAAAGGAGCGCAGGGCATCCCCTAGTCATGTAGAGCAGGAAGAGCCAAGAGCCTGGAGAGCGGCCAAGGTGAGCGGGCTGGCAGGATGGTTAGACGGGGCTGGCAGAGCCCGGACCTGCGTGCCGCTAACGACTTGGCAGAACAGTAGCCGTGGTGGGGTGAGATGCGCTGGTGGCCGATGGCAGAGGTCCTGGGGGGTCCCCCATTGCTGTGTCTGTAGCTGGGGGCTGTTGAGAGCCCCTTTTAGTCTCCTGAGATGCGCAGGCCTTGTTTGAATATTTTATGAGTTTTTCTTTATAAAAGATTAAAACTCTGTCACATTGGCTTTGAAAGAGCCTGTGATGATCAGATTTTTATTTATGAGTTGAACTGTGTTGTGTGTGTGTCCCTGAAGAGGAAAACTGGTTGGCAGGCTTGCCATCCGTGCTGGCAGGCTTTTATGCCAGGAGGGAACTTGGCGAGTGGTAGCCTTTTCCTAGTCAAAAGAGCCTGGCTGGCTCCTGGGTCGGCTGTTGCTGGTGTCCTCTGACGACAGGGCCAGCCTTCTCCACAAGGAGGTAATGGTACTCGTATTGCCTTGCTTCAGCAGTTCAGGGTCGCAGAGCAGACATCTGTGTTCTCCCTGACTCTGCATGGCGGTCCTGGGAAGCGGATGTTGTCCCCAGTTTGCAAATAGAGAAACTGAGGCCAGACAGAAGAAAGTGATGGACTCTCCATAGTACTCAGGAGTCTGGAAATCATAAAATTGTAAAAGTGTCACAGCTAGTCCATGGTAAACCTGGTGCAAAGCCATCATGTCATCCCAGTCTGATCTTCTTGTCGCCTATGAGTGAGGATGCTGAGGGCCTGCAACGAGGGGCCCATCCAACCTGGGCTGCGTGGGGCCCTGACGCCGGGTTGGAGTTGGGGGAGCAGGTAGGGCCCTGGGCCAGGCATGGGGCCTCTGCAGCTCCTGGGTCCAGAATGGGGAACCGCTATTGGAAGAGGTACGCCGAGTTCATCCTCCCTCTGGCCTTTGTACCCCCATATTCCTGACAGGCCTCACTCAACCAGTTGCCAAGGCAACACAGAAGTTACCTGTGTGATCTCTGAGACTTTTGCCTCAAGAGAAGCTGTTAGTATGGAGCCCCTTAGCTTTATTTAGGGTGGGGAGGGGCCGGCAGGGTGCAGCCCATGCAGTTTGCTGCAGTGCTGGGAAAAAGATTCCGTAAGAGAAGTAGATCTTGATTTTTCACTGATTTTCAGAGTATCAATTTACCTAACTGTAAAGTAGGGATGAGTGAGCTTACATCATAAGATATCGTGAGGATTAAGTGAAAGAATGGATAGGAAGGGCCACGTACAGGCTGGCACCTGGCAAGAGTTTATGGTAGCATTGCTAGGATTTAGTGTTGGAAAGTTCTGCAGTTTGCCGTGAGGTTGGTTGTAGTTTTGCTTAGCCTCACATGTGTGTCTCACCTAGCTGAGGTTGAGAATGCCACCTGGGTAGCCCCTTCACAAGTGCAAGTCAGTTGTGTGGTGCCTTTCCCTTGCTAGCATGCCCTCAGGGACAGTAGTGGCTGTCACATTGACAGCCATGGCTCAGTGTCTGTCTCTTAGAACCTGGCATGGATCAGGTGCTAAATACCTGTGCCATTTTTAAAAGTTATTCAAGTAAATGTATTCATTTATTATGAAGCTTTGGCATCCATCAGGCCAAAGTTGGAATTCTGAGTCGTGTTTCTTCCACTTCGTATTACAGCTGGGTGACCATAGGCAAATTCCTTCACCTCTGTGGTCTGTTTCCTCATCTGTAAAATTGGGTCAGTGTTACACACCTAGATTCTGATCCGAGCTTCAGAGAAAGTGAGTGCAAAGCACGTGGGCACAGGCCCAGGGTAGCAGTTGTCGGTGGGGACTGCTGTGATGATACCGTCTAGTTTCGTTGGTTGGAAGAGTCTTCGTGAGGCCAGAGACCCAGAGCTGCTCTGGCCTTCCATCTGTTAGGCTGAGGTGTTCTCTCTTGAGCCAGGTGGTCAAAGTCTTCTTGGTTATGGCCCCAGCAGAGGATCCGGTCTAGTTTTCCAGCATCGCAAAACACCTATATCTGAAGGAGAAACCCCAGAGGCTTATGGAGTCAGGAGTCACCGAGCTTGGACCTGACCAGCAGGGAACATGCTGTGATCTCTTTGGAGTAGAAGAGAAGGAAACAGCATGTGGTCTAGAAGGAAGAAGCAGGAACAGCTTCTGTTCTCCTGGGGAAAATGGGACTTTCTCAACTTCACACCATCCTGAAAAGTTTCTTGCAAATCAAATCCCTTTTTTTTCTTTTTGACTACTCCTTATATAAAAGATTTTTATGACAAAGCTTTTTAACAAAGCAAAAGATGCCTTCTATAAAGTGAATCATCACTCCTGATGCTTCCTTTGTATAAACCTGACCTTTGTTGTGTGTGTGTGTGCGCGCGCGTGTGTGTTTGCTTCTGTTATTGTTATTTTTATTATCCGAAGCAATACTTGTTCACAGTTGGGAAGTCTAGATGAGCAAAAAGGCATGAAAAGTCAAAATCACCCAGCACCTTCCCATCCAGAGATAACCACTGTAGGTATTGATATTTGATATATTGATAATTTTGATGTATGTACTCAGTACGCATGTGACATGAACATAACTTAAAAACTTATTCCAGAAGTGTTTACTGAGCATCTACTCTGTGCACGGTGCTGGGGATAAATCAGGGACCAAAAATAGACACAGTTCCTCCAAGAAACAATTTATGTAGATAAAAGGAAGAGAAGAAACTGGAGCAGAAATGGGACTGAGGAAAGGCCCGAAATTGATAGTGAAAGTTGCCGCGGGCTCCAAGAGTTTTGATCTCATGTGGAAGGGGTTGGGCATGACACGGGGGGCTGGATGAGGCAGAGGGAAGACAAGTTGGCGGCTGCCCGGAAGACCAGCACATACTGTCCAAAGAAAGAGGTTGTGGTTGGTGTCCTAAGTTACGTACACTGGCAGATGAGGGCAGGACCGAGAGGGGTTTTTGTTTGCTTGTTTTTGTGCAGGTAGATGTCCGGTTGTTCCAGCATCATTTGTTGAAAAGACTGTTCTTCCTCCATCGAATTGCCTAGATGTCAAAGATCAGTTGCCTGTATTTGTATGGTCTATTTCTGGGCTTTCTAATCTGTTTCACGTATCTACTTGTTTATCCTTTTGCCAATACTACACACTGTCTTGTTCACTGTAGCTTTATAGTAAGTCTTGAAGTTGGGTAGCGTCAATCCTCCAACTTTTCTTCAGTATTGTGTTGGCTATTCTGGGTCTTTCTGCCTTTCCATATATACTTTAAAATCAGTTTGTTGAAATCCGCAAAATAATTTACTGGGCTTTTGATTGGGATTGTGTTGAATCTGTAGATAAAGTTGGCAAGAACTGACATCTTTTAACAATATGGAGTCTTCCCTGCATGAACATGGACTATCTCTTCGCTTACTTAGATTTTTCATTTTTTTCATCAGAGTTTTGTAGTTTTCCTTATATATACTGTACATGTTTTGCTAGATATTTATACCTAAGTGGTTTTTTTGGTGCTAATGTAAGTGGTGTTATGTTTTTAATCTTAAATTCCAGTTCTTCATTGCTGGTATATATGAAAGCAATTGACTTCTGTATGTTAACCTTGTACCCTTCAACCTTCCTGTAATTGCTTATTAGTTCCAGGTTTTTTAATTGATTCTTTGGGATTTTTCTATATAGAAAATCATGCCATCTGTGAATAAAGAAAGTTTTATTTCTTCTTCCCCAATATATATATATCTTTTATTTCTTTTTCTTGTCTTACTGCATTAGCTAGGGCTTCCAGTCTGATGCTGAATAGGAGTGGAGAGAGGACATCTTTGCCTTGTTCCTGATCTTAGGAGGAGCATATAGTTTCTGACCATTAAGTACAATGTTAGCTGTAGGCTTTTTTTGTAGATATTCTTTATCAAGTTGAGAAAGTTATCCTTTTTTCCTAAGTTGGCTAAGAGTTTTTATTATAAATGAGTGTCATATCTTGTCAAATGCCCATCACGTGATATGATCATGTGATTTTTCTTCTTTAGCCTGTTGATGTGATGGAGTATACTATTGATTTTTTGAGTGTTCAACTAACCTTGCACACCTGGAATAAATCCCATTTGGATACATTTTTGGATTCAGTTTGCTAATATTTTGTTGATGATTTATGCATTTAGGTTCAGGAAAGACCTTGGTCTATATTTTTTCTTTCTTGGACTGTCTTAATCTGGTTTTGGTACAGGTTGAATATCCCTTATTTGAAATGCTTGGGACCAGAAGTATTTTGGATATTTTTAGTTTTTGGAATATTTGCACTATACTTACCTGTTGGGCACCCCTAATCCAAAGATATGAAATCTGAAATATTTCAATGAGCATTTCCTTTGGGTGTCATGTCAGTGCTCAAAAAGTTTCAGATTTTAGAGCATTTCAGATTTCTCAACATGTGGGATTAGGGATACTCAACATGTATTAAAGTAATGTTGATATCATAGAATGAATTAGGGAGTATTCCTTCTGCTTCCATTTCCTGGAAGAGACTGTAGAGAATTGGTATCATTTTGTCCTTAAGTCTTTGGTAGAATTCACCACTGGGTCTAGGGCTTTCTTTTTTGAAAGGTTATTAATTACAGATTCGATTTCCTTTATAGATATAGGCATATTTAGACAATATGTTTCTCCTTTTGTGAGTTTTGGTAGGTTGTGTCTTTCAAGGACTTGGTCTCTTTCATCTTAAGTTACCAAATTTTGGGGCAAAGTGTTATGTATAATATTCTTTTATTATCCTTTTAATGTCCATGGAATTAGTGGTGATGATCCCGCTTCCATTTCTGATGTTAGTAATTTGTGTCTTCTCTTTTTTTTGTCTTGATTAGCCCAGCTAGAGGTTTATCAGTTTTATTGGTCTTTTCAAAGACTTTTTAGTCTTTAGTTTCATTAATTTTTATATTTATTTCTTATTTCCAGTTTTATTGATTTCTGCTCTGATTTTTATGATTTTTTCTGCTTGCTTTAGTTTTGTATTGCTGTTCTTTCTCTAGTTTTCTAAGGTGGATGCTTAGATTGATTTTAGATCTTTCTTCTTTTCTAATATCTGCATTCAGTGCTATACAATTCCCTCTAATCACTGCAATTGCTGCTCCCCGTAAATTTTGGTAACTGTATTTTCATTTAGTTGATAAGATAATAGTTTTTAATTTCTCTTGTGATCTCTGCTTTGACTCATGTGTTATTTAGAAGTATGTTCTTTAGTCTCCAAATATTTTGGAATTTTGCAGCAATCTTTCTGTTATTAATTTCTATTAATTATGGTCTGAGAACATACTTTGTATGGTTTTTATTCTTTTCAGCTTGTTATGATATATTGTATGGCCTAACCTGTGATCTGCCTTGGTGAATGTTCTATGGGTGCTTGAGAAGAATGTATTCAGTTGTTGTTGGATGAAACGCTCTGTTAGATGTCAATTAGATCCAGTTGATTGATGGTGATGTTTTAGTTTAACTACATGCTTACTGATTTTCTGCTTGCTGGATCTGTCAATTATTGATAGAGGATATCGATGGTGGATTTGTTTCTTTTGCTGTTCTGTTTTTGTCTCACATGTTTTGACACTGTGTTAGGTATATGCACATTAAAGATTATTATCTCTTTTTGGAGAATTGAGACCTTTATCATTATGTAACACCTTTTTTTAATCCTTGATAATTTTCCTTGCTCTGACATCTGTTGCGTTCGAAATTAATATAGCTATTCTAAGTTTCTTATAATTAGTGTTTTAGCACGGTATGTCTTTCTGCATATCTTTACTTTTAATCCAAATATATCTGTATTTTTATATTTAAAGTGGGTTTCTTGTAAACATCGTATAGTTGGTCTTGTTTTTTAATCCACTCTGATAGTCTCTGTCTTTTAATTGGTATTTTGACCATTCACATTTAAAGCAATTATTGATAGGGTTGTATTAATATCTACCATATTTGTAATTGTTTTCTATTTCTTGCCCTTGTTCTTTGTTTCTTCTTTTATCTTCCACTCTTTTTTTGCCTCCTCTGGTTTTAACTGAGCATTTTATATTCCATTTTCTTTCCTGTCAGCATATCAATTCTTAAAAAAATTTTTAGTGGGTGCCCGAGAGTGTGCAATATATATTTACAGTTAATCTAAGTCTACTTTTAAATAACACTATACCGCTTCACAGATAGTGCCAGGTACGTCGTAACAGAGTAGTCCCAATTCCTCCCTCCCATCCCTTGTAACATTGCTGTCATTCATTTTACTGATGTATAAGCTGTAATTATCCAGTCTATTGTTGATGTTATTATTTTGAACAAAATGTTCTATCCAGTCAGTTAGGAATGAGAAAAAAAAGATTTTATTTTGCTTCTATTTATTCCTTCTCCAACGTTCCTTTTTTTATGTATATCTGAGTTTTTGACCTATATTGTTTTTCCTTCTCTCTGAAGAACTTGTTTTAATATTTCTTGCAAGGCCAGTCTTCTGGCAACAAATTCCCTCAAATTTTGTTTTTCTTTATTTCTCCTTCACTTTTGAAGGATAATTTCATGGGATCAGATTTCTAGGTTGGTGGTTTTTCTTTTAGTACTTTAAATATTTCACTTGAATATCTCTTCTTGAGAAGTCCAATGTGATTCTTCTCCTTGTTCTTCTCATAGGTAAGGTTTTCTTCCCCTCTCTGGCTTCACTGCAAGATTTTCTTTTTGTCCTTGATTTTCTGCAGTTTGAATATGATATGCTGAGGTGTTGATTTTTTGGTTTTTACCCTGCTTGGTGCTCTCTGAGCTTCCTGGATTTGTGGTTTGGTGTCTGTCGTTGATTTTGGAAAATTCTTAGCCATTATTACTTCAAATATTTCTTCTTTTTCCCTTTCTTTTCCTCCTGGTATTACATGTATGTTACACCTTTGTAATTATCCCACAGTTCTTGCATATTCAGCCATGTTTTTTACATTCTTTTTTCTCTTTGTTTTTTCAGTTTGGGAGGTTTTTGTTTTTAGCATTTCCTTTTGATTCTGTCTTAGAGTGTCCATCTCTACTTACGTTAGCATCTGTTTTTGCATGTCGTACACCTTTTCCATTAGATCCCTTTGTGTATTAATCATAGTTATTCTAAATTCCCAAATCTATGTCATGTCTGAGCCTGGTTCTGATGCCTGGTGTGTGTCTCTGCAGATTCTCTTTTGCCTTTTAGCGTGCCTTGTAATTGCTTGTTGAAAGCCAGACATGATGTATCTAGTAATAGGTTCTAAGGTCATGAGGATTTTAGTGTGAATTTTTATGTTTGTGTGTCTAGGAACTGGGCTGCGTTTGATGTTTGTTGTAGCTATAGATGCCAAAAGCTTCAATTACCTTTTTTTGTTTGTTTATTTGTTTTTTCCACCCTTCCCCGTTGTGTTTGGGTTTCCCTAGAAACTCCTTCTTAAATGGAATCTGTGTCTTGCAGCTCTCTCATTTGTAATGCACTGTTGTTATACTGGAGTCTTTTTGATGTGGTCGCTAGGTATTAGGGAGAGGAAGTGGTCTACACTCTTAAGATTAAATCTCAATTTTTTTAAGTAGGTCTACATCCCTGGGCTGTGACCTTCAGAAGCATTTCTTAGCCTTTTTTTCTCCCTTTACCTGAGGCAGGAAGGCTAGAGAGGCTGGAGTTGTCCAGTCGCTTCTCCCCCAGGTCACAGAAGTCCGTGGTGAAGTAGTTCCACTCGTGGGCAGGCCAGTAGTACGGAGAACAGAAGGCTCTATGCTATTTCAAAATGGTTACATTTTTCCTGGCATATTTTAAAATGATTACTTCCCACTCCCAAGCCCATATCCATCTCACTGAAGCAAAATGGTTATTCTCTAATCTCTACTATTAGAACCTGTTGAAGCTCTTGGAATCAAAACCCATGGAAGTGTCGGGGCTCCTCTGACGCTGGCCACCAGGAGGTTTGAACTCTTAGCTCCTAGCAGTCGCTAGTTAGTTAACGTTTAAGCATTCCTGCCAGTGACTAGCTCCAGCCACTCCAGCTCCTGGTGAGCTGTTATTTCTCTGCATTTGCTCCTCTCTTCAGATTTTAGAGTGATTTACTCTGTGACCTCAGTTCTCTGATGTACCTAAGAAAACGTGTTGATTTTCAGTTTTTCCAGCTTTTTTCTTGTAAGGATGGGAGCGATGACTTCCAAACTGTTTACGTGTCAGAGCTGAGATTCGAAGTCTGCACCTGCTGAGTTTTGATGGTCTCTTGTTTTATGACTGTGCTGGAGAACTCGGTGCCCTTAAAAGCAGGGACCCAGCCAGGGCCTGGGCGTGTAACAATGCCTGCTGCCTTCTGTGGTTTGGTTAGTATTTCTGTGTTTATTGAGGGACTGATGATGGGGGCGCCATGCTGGGCTGGAGTCCTGAATTTGGGTCCGAGCTATGGTCCCTGGGTCTCAGTTTTCCCAGCTTTACAGTGGGGAAGAGGTCGAAGCCATTCCAACACTCTGTGCTATTAGGACAATAACACAACCTTTAGTTGATGCTTCACCAGAGATAAGGAAACAATTTTGTAAATGAGTTTGTGTTTCATGGAAGTATTTCCAGATGCCAGCTCTGTCTTTGTTGTTGTTGCTTTTAAATAATAAAAGGCCTTCCTAATAGAACAGTGGAAATAGCAGTCACATGACATTGTATGTATAACCAGTAACTCAGAGCATGTTTATCTTGGCCTTTCCTCCCATGGGTGAGTGTGTTTTTAAAAGGCATTTCCTCTGATAACAGGCCTGGCTTATGGGGCTTTCGTGTGTTCTGGAAGGAGTAGGGTGGTCTCAGCGTGTGATAAACCGGTGGCCTTCATTCATTCCTCCTTGTTTGCAAAGGAGACCTAATGTTATACGTTGTCTGTAGGTTCTGAAGCCAAAACTTGAGGAAATTGCCTGCCTTCTGGAATTCCGCCCAGATTTTGGGGGTGGGAACTAAAATATATGTCAGCGTTGTCTTTTGCTCCTTTTCTTAGATGCAATGTCACGTAAGTCATTTAGGGGCAGGAAAAGCTTTGCACATCTTTTGTTTGCTCATAAAAGTAGCATGTTAGGCTTATGCATTTAAAAGTACAGTTGGTTGAAATCATAATCCCAATCCTACTGCTTGAATTCCTTTAAACTTTTTTAAAATTTTGGATATACATTGAATTTCATGATGGTGAACTTCACAGATTGAGGGTTCTCCTATTTTTTTTTTTTTTAACTTGTTCAAAAGTTAAACCTATTTTCTGGTCCTTGAAGGGACAAGAAATTATTGCCATTTAAGAACACAGACTCAGAGGTGTGATTTCTGTCCTTCAAGGCTGTATCCCAGCATATGGGATGGCGCCCTGTGAAGAGGAAGTGCTCATTATTACTTGTGGAATGAATTAGTGAGAGGAGTAATGCACCTGTGTTTCTGTCCATCCCAGTTTGACCAGGTGCACACAAGCAAAGGAGGTTCTGATTCTTTGCCTTCCTCACTCTGATCTGATCTTTGTCTTGTGACGATGGTGGTACTGCTGGGGACAACCGTGGTGGCTGTCAGTGCCCCTGATGTCGGTATTGATCTGCTGCTATTCTGGGCTCAGGACTGTGATGATCCAAGAGGATTAGTTTTCACAGACAGTTATTTCTGTTGCCTGGATTTTAGCTTTGTTTGGAGTAGGGAAAGGAAGTAAAGGCCATTTAAGCATGTGCAAAGTATTTTACCTTAAACTGTGTGTTAATTATTCCTCCTCCCCCACCCCATTAGAATCCTGGGGGAAATAGTGGAATTTATAAGGGATTTTACTTAGGATAGAATTCAAGGAGAATGGTTGGATCCAGAAGAAATAAGGAAGATCGTGCAGAGATACACTGTGGCTGCATTGTGTTTTTTGTGAATGGTGCGGTGAGCAAGGTGGTGAGAGATGGAACACACAGAAGTGTATTCTGTGAATACACTTATTCACAGAATAAGTGAATTATGGGCTGATTGGGAGGGAGCCACCTTCAGTCAGTAATTTAGCAGTAATGACAGAGCACCTGCTGTGCGCTCAGTACAGAGGAGGGACGTGGCCTCTGCCCTCCAGGAGCACACACCTGTCGGGGAGATGGCAGTTTGGGAGCATGGAGTTGATGATTGAGTGGTTCTTTCAATAGGAGTTCTTTCAATGAATAGCACAGGAGCCTCTGAGGCAAAAGGGACAGCATGTGCCAGAGCTCAGAGGCAGGGAGCAGGTGGCCCAGAGATTTGAAGGTGTGTTTGGTGCTGGGGGTGTGTTGAGAGACAAGGCTCCGGAGCCCAGAGGGGCAGGTTTTATGCCCGGCTGAGGAGTTGGGACTTCATCCTGAGAGTGGTGAGGTGTCAGGGAAAGGCTTAGGTGTGGGGTGACCAGACCAGGTTCATGCTTTAGATCTGTGCTGATGCAGTAGCCACGAGCCACATGTGGCTGTCAAGCCCTTGAAACGTGGCTAGTCCGAATGGAGATGTGCTGTACATGTAAAATACATGCCAGGTTCCCAAGACTTCATACGAGAGAGGGTGAAATATCTGGAGTGTAAAATATCTTATTAGTAATTCTTTCAATATTGATATTATGTTGAAATAACATTTTGGTACATTGGTTTAAGTAAAAATATATTACTAAAATTAATTTCCCTGTTTCTTTTTACTCTTTTAAATGTGGCTACTGGAAGCTTTAAAATCCCATATGTGGCTCACATTTTATTTCTGTTGGACAGTGCTGTTCTCTGCTCTCTGGGCCAATGGCAGGCTATTTAGTGTAGTGATTGATTCATCCATGAATTTATTTATTCACCGTGTATTTATGGGGTACCTACTACGGGCATTGAGAATACAGCAGTGAGTAAGACATGACCTCTGCCCGCACAGAGATTAAACAACTAGATGAGTAATAGAATTCAGATAATGTAAAGTGCTGTGAAGGAAAATGGAATGGATTTGGGACACAGAGAAGACCAGGTAATGGGTGGAAGGCTCTTTGAAAGTGGGAGTCAGAAAACCAGCTCTGATAAACAGAGGCTTGAATGAAATGAGGACGCAAATCTTGTGATTGGTGGGGAAAAGCATTCTAGGTGAGGGAACAGTGAGTGCAAAGGCCCTGAGGTTGGAATGAGCTTGGTGTGTTGGAGGAACAGTAGAGAGGCCACTGTAGCTAGATGGGGAC
The DNA here is from genome assembly GCA_963574885.1 of Lepilemur ruficaudatus. Lineage (NCBI taxonomy): Eukaryota > Metazoa > Chordata > Mammalia > Primates > Lepilemuridae > Lepilemur > Lepilemur ruficaudatus. The sequence goes on from CAUYRT010012620.1 coordinate 50,680, forward strand.
AGTGAGTAGGCAGGGTGTGCAGGTAATGGAGGGCTTGCAAGCCACTGGAAAGGGGCTGGGGGCTTTTATAAGGCTTTAAGCAGGGGTGTTCACAGGATCCGATTTGCGTTTCAAGTGGATCTTCTGGCTGCTGTGAGGGGAAAGAATGGAAGTGAGGAGACTGATTGGGAATCTTAGAGGGAGCCTGGGTGAGACGTGGTGCTGGTCTGGAGGAGAGGTCCGTGGAGAGGTGATAGAGAGAGGGTGACGGGCGATTAGAGGTGGGGTGAAGTGTGATGTTCGAGCCAGCAGGACTTACTGGAGGGCGGATGTAGAGTGTGAAGGAAAGCAGAGTCGAGGCTGGCTCTAGCCTGGGTTGGGTGTTGGCCTGAGCACTGGCTAACTGGGGGCGCCATGGCTACTATAGATGGGGTGAGACTCCGAGGAGGAGGTGTGGGGGAGGTGGAGATTGGGAACCATTAGGCGGGCAGAGTTTAAGATACTCTGAGGTGCCCAGGTGCTGACATTGAGTAAGCCCTTGGCTATGCATCTGGAGCTCAGGTGAGCCGTGGTCGGGGCTGACTGTTAAATTGGCAAATCATCAGCATATAGATGGCACTCACCTGCAGGACTTGAGGAGCTCACCTGGGGACTGAGTGTGGGTCAAGAGGACCCTCTGACTTGGGGACAGAAGGAGCCTGCCAAGGGAACCAAGGAGCAGCCAGCGAGGTGGGAGGCCAGCCAGGAGGGAGGGGTCCTCAAAGCCAGCAAGAGTTTCAAGAAGGAAGGAGAGATCAGCCGCGTCAGCTAAGATGAGAACTGAGGAGCATCCTAGGCTTGGTGACTCGGGGCACTGGCGACCCTGGGGAGAGTGATTTCAGCGGAGTCCGGGGAGGGCCTGGCTGAGCAGGGAGGAGTGGAGTCGGCAGAGCGGGAGTTGAGGCGGTGGAGCCAGCACGCAGGTGAGTTGGAGGAGTTCTGCTCTAACAGGGAACAGTTAGGTGGGGGGCACGGATCCCGGTGCTGATACCACGGCCTGCCTCTCTGGTGGGCAGCGTCTGGCAGAGAAGGGAAAACCGACGTCGCAGGAGAGGGCAGGGCACTTTGCTGGCTCAGCCTTGGGTTGGCAAGAGGGGCCGGGCCCAGCGCCAAGCTGGAGGGAGTACAGTTCTACCAGGGTGACGAGCAGGAAGAGGGGCTCCGTCCAGACGCAGGTAGTCCGTTAGATTTGGTGGTGGAAGATGAGCAGTTTCCTTCTGACTACATTTATTTCTCAGGGACAATAGCTGTCCCCCGGCAGCGAGCAGGTTGTTTGGGGTTTGAGGAGCGGGTGAAGTCTCCAGTGCGCGTGTGAATGGAGGAGGGAAGTTGTTGGCTGTGCTAAGGGCCCGCTGGAGGTTTGTGGTCACACATCTGAAATGAGCCCGTCTGTGCGGTTGCATGTGCTCCTCCGGCGTGGGGTAGGCAAGGAGCTGACTTGGGGTTTTGCCAGGGAGTAAAAGGATGGAGAGCAGAGAATCGAAAGATTATGCAGAGCGGCCGTGTCGGCATGGGCCTGGTCTTAGTTGGGCAGGGTCAGCAGTGGGGGAGCGGGGAGGGAGATAGGTCAGTGGCTAGGGGGTCCCATGGGGGCCAGGATTGGTGGAAGAGTTTGGGAGTCTAGGGATGCATGTTTGAAATGAGACTGTGGTGTGCTGGCGTCACTATCAAGGACTATGTCTAGGGTGTCACCTGGGGGTTGAGCTGGGAGCTGTGGGAAGGAAGGCCACCAGAAGAAAGGGGATTAAATAACTGATTGGCCACAGCATTGCATGAGTTGTTCATATTGCTAAAATTGAAGACAGAAGAAAGTTAGGGAGCCTGGGGCTCAACTCATGGGCACACGGTTGCCCATGATGCCAGCCCGTGGTTGCCCATGATGCTAGATGATGCCACCAGGAGGGCTGTGGGAGGCGTTGCCTGGCGGAGGGCGGGCCGGCACGCTGCTTCAGTGTTGCTGCCGAGTGCGAGGAGGTCAGCGGGTCGTGCTGTGGAGACGACAAGCTGTGCTGAGGACGATGCATGGGGCCTGGGGCAGCCCGGGTCTGCTGCCCACTGGTTGACATCGGGCAGGTGACGCTTGCTCATCTGCAAAGTGGAGCTGACAATCGTGCCAACCTCTTCAATGACTGTGAGGATTAAGTGGACAAAATACATGGAATGTGCTGAAGCCCCGTGCTTGGCTTACGGAAAGCTCCCACAGACAGGTAGCACTTATCACCGAAGCAGAACTGTCCTTACTCGAGGGGGATTTGTTTCCAGAGAGATCTGCAAATGTGTTCCCCAAAATGGGATTGCTGGAGTGAGAACACAGCCTCCCGAGGGCGCTGTGAGAGGGCTGTGTCCTGTTGGTTATGCAGCGGTCTTTAGGCACCTAGCGAAGGAACAGATAATGGTACAAACTGGATTAAGTTAGTTCCTGAGCTGCGTGTGACTTGGGGCAGACGTGGGAAGTCAGGGAAGACCTCGGGCGTGAGGATGTGCTTGGCTGGGGCCTGAGCCTGGGGGCCGTCAGGGTATCCTATTTGTACAGCCCTTTGTGCTTAATAAGCTCATTTGCTACGGCGGCTCCGTGAAGGAGCCTGGCAGGATGCGAAGGGAATGGGGCTCAGCGCAGTCGGGCCACGCTTGGGATCCCACACGAGCCTGGCTCTCCCCAAGCGCAGACCTGGGCATCAGACCCAGGGCCTGATTTTACGCAAGGCCACAAGGCCCTTGGCTGATCGGGGATGGGGGTGCTGTAAGTGTCCTGACTGGAGCCCGTGTGGCCATGGGCCAGTGTCCCCTTGCCTGGGAGGAAGCTGCTTTACGGCCAGGTCCCAGGATGCAGAGGCTCACGTGGCCACTCAGAGTGGCTCGGCTCCTGCTGCCCTCTCCGGCTAGTAGCTCTGCACAAGCAGGTGGACATTTCCTCCCAGATTACATCACAGCCAACTGCCACGGGGTCACTATGGGGTAACACTTCACCAGGGTTAAGGGTGTCATTTTAGAACATAAAATGGGAGCTGCCAGCCCAGAGGCAGGTCTAAGAGAGGGTTCAGCCAGTGCCCTCTGGCCAGCTTGCCCCGAAGGTGCGTTGGGATAAGAGTTATGCACAGGGACAGAAGGACCAGCCACTCTCTCTCTGGCCCTGGAAACACCAGCACTCTGCCCAGAGTGTGTCTTTGTGTCACTTCACCCCAGAGAAGGAACACTGCCCAGGACTGGGATTGGATGCCTTGAATTTGAGTCTCCCGCTTCCTTGCTGGGTGACCTTTGAATAAACAGTTCTCTCTGGGCCTCTGAGAAGCCCCTCACCCTCACCCTTCTCCCCCAAACCCCGTCAGTCTTCACCGGTTCCGTCATTGGTTGTGGTGGCTGAATACCCAGCTCTCTGGAATCACGCTCTTTGAGGATAGGGCACGGTGTCTCCTACTCCCCGCCGTGCCCCCAGGACCTGGCACATTATAGATGCTGAACAAATGTTTGTTGAGTGGATCACGTTCGTGCTTACTTGCTAGTGACTCCTGTGCGGCTTGGAGGCCCAGGCTGTAGCCGCAGCATCTCAGACCTGTTCCTCCCAGTATCTTTGGTTTGATTTGTGCTTACCCCAGGGGAGCGGGCAGGTGGCCTGAGACCACAGGCTGGGATTCTTTGTCCTTCTCCAGGGGAAGCCAAAGGCATTAATGCAGCCTGGTGGTCAGGGAGCAGGCTCCGGAGGCAGACAGACCTGGCTCTAAATCCCAGCTCTGCCTGACTGTGTTACCTTGGGCAGCTCCCGGAATCTGAGCCTCAGTTACCTCAGCTCAAAAATAGGACCAAAAAAGTCACCATCCTGATAGCGGTGTGAAGACTAAATAAAATAAATGAAGGCACCTACTGTGGGGCCAGTAAAAAGGAGTAATTTATTTATAGTGAATATTTGTTGAAATAATGAATGGGAATGTTCTGGAATCTTCTAGAATCTGGCTATTCGCAGTTTATTTTCTTTAGTATGTTGTGCAGGAATTGCATAGGAGTGAGTCGGGGTCCTCTGCCATGAGCAGCATAGAATAGGAATTGGTACAGGATTTGGATTCTGGAAGGTGTCTTGAGTCTGTGACCGAAGTTTCTCTCTGAGCCTCATCTATGTACTGGGAATAAGAATAGCACCTGCATCATTGGGTTGTTATAAGGATCAGTTGAGTTAATATGTGGGAAGTACTTAGAATAGAACCTGGCAATAATGCCAGAACCTGGTATTACTATTGTTTTTGCCGTTATTGTACTTTGTTTTCTGAAGATGCTTTGAAATACCTCTTCATCCCAATATTATTTTTTTCTACTATATTTATTTAGTATCTTTAAGTCTCTTTTTCTTGTTTAGCTATTTAATCCATCTGAAATTTATTTTTGTGTATTTTTTCCAGGTGTGTCACTCTCATCTATATTTTTAAACTTTCTTTGTTTTTGCCACGTCTGATTTTATTTAGAAAACTTTACTGAGCGAGTCGAAACCTCCTTCCCTAGTCTCATTCCCTTCATTCTCCAGAGGTGGTAACAATCTAGAATTTGGTGTTTGTAATTCCCAGATACGTTTGATAATACTGCTGTGCATGGATGAAACCTTAACCATCCAAGGGATCTTGCAAGTTACATTTTCCTTTTTAAAAATTTATTTTGACATAATTTCAGGCTTACAGAAAAGTTGAGTACAAAGAATTCCCATTCCCCTTCACCCACAGTCCTCAAATATTAACTGTTCCCACATTGACTTTTATCACTCTCTCTCTCTTCTCCTCGACCGACCCCGCTCTATCTATAAATTTTTTTTTCCTAAACCATTTGAGACAAAATGGTAGGCATGATACTCTTTTGCCCCCAAATACTTCAGATGTATTTCGTAAAAACAGGGACACAGTCTGATGATCAAAATCAGGAGATTGACACTGATAGGGTACTCTAGCACATCTATAGACCTTATTCATATTTCACCATGTATTCCCATGTTTTTTGTAGGAAAAGAAAACCCTAGATCACAAGTTTAATTGTTTTCCTTTCCCTTTAGTCTCTTAATCTCAGTCTGTCTTTGTCTTTCATGACCTTAAGATTGTTTATGAGGACGGGCCAGTTATTTTGTATATCCCTCAGTTTGGGTCTGTCTGAAGTTTCCTTACAGTTAGATTCAGCTTAATCATTTTTGAATGAATACCTGGAAGTGATGCTGTGGTCTTCTCAGTGCGTGATATCAGCGGTGGTATTACTTATTGAATAGTCTACTCCTTTTCCCACAGATTCAAAATGACACCTTCACAGTTTTCTAAATTCTCGTATATACGTGGATCTGCCACTGGGCTTTTTATTCTTTTAAATCAGTTTTACCTAATTATGTACCTTTTTTTTGGTGTTTTTATTACTATACCTTTCTAGTGTGATAGCATATATTATTATTTTTATAACTATGTACACTCTATACTAGACACTCTAAAAAATTATTCTTCTACATGAACTTTATATCAACTCCACAAAGTCTCCCCAAAATCCTGTTGGGATTTTGACACTAATCACATTGTATTTATAGATTAATTTTGAGAGAATTAATGACACATGTATGATATAAAATATTGAGTTTTCCCATGCAGGAATGTGTCTCTTCATCATTCAGGTCTTGGATGTTTTTTAGGAAAGTTTTGTAGTCATCTTATGGGTCATGCATATTTCTCAATAGGTTTGTTTCTTGGTGTTTTATAGCTTGTGTTACTCACAGGAAAGGGATTCTTTCTTCCGTTATATTTTCTGATGGATTATTGTTGGTACAGAAGAAAGCCATCGACCTGGGAATATTTCTCCTGATCTGGCTACTTAGTCAAATTCTCTTTTGTTCTAATAGTCTTTCAGTTGATTCTCTTGGGTTTTTTATGGAGACTCTTGTATCTGCAAATAGTGACAGGTTCGTTGCTTCCTTTCCAATATTTATGCTTCCTGTTTTTTGTCTTCCAGTTGGCTAGGATCTCGAGAACAATTTTAAATAATATAGTACTGATATCGGACATTCTTGGTTATTTCTGACTTTGATTGGAATAGCTCTGGCGTTATGTTGTTAAGTATTTGAGGGAGACTTTTGAGACATACCCGTTTGTGGAGGTTTAAGAAATTCCTAATGAAATTATATTGATCAAGCTTTTTGTCTCAAACTATCCCAGAAGACCTAGGGTGATGTTTTTTGGAGTTGTATTACTTTTGTAATTTGCTGATATTTGCCATGTTATTTAATATTTATGTACGAATTTTGGATCTGTATTTATGTAAGATTTAGCTGTAATTTTCTCTTTTAAATTATTCTTGCCCAGTTTTAACACGAGAATCATGTTGACTTTGTAGCAAAAATTCCTGTCCTCACCCTACGCCCCACAATTTAGAAAACATAGATATAATCTGTTTATTGAGGATTTGGCAGAATTTACCAGTAAAATCATTTAGACATTTCCAATATTTTAATAGTTCGAAGTTTTTCCTCTGATTATTGGGCCATTTAAGTTTTCTATTTCTTCTTGAGTCAATTTTGGGTAATTTTTATTATGTAGAAAATGATCTATTTCATGTACATTTAAAAATATATTAAAATAAAGTCTTCCCTCTCTCCCCTCCCTCCCTCCCTTCTCTCTCTCCCTCCTTCCCTTCCCCTGATTCTGTAGTCACAGCTACTTTTTCATTTCTTAGTATTTTAAATTTACTTTTTATTTTCTTGGCTTGACACATGGGGGAGGTGGGATTAGCCATTTTATTGGTAATTTAAAAGACCATGCCCTTACTTTTATTATCGAGTATTTTGTTTTCTATTTCTTTAACTTCCACTTATTTTTATTCATTTTCTACTTTTGATTTTTTTCTTCATAGTTCATTTCTTTTTTGAGTGACTGCTTTGGCAGTATCCCATGGGTTTTGCTATATAGTACCCTCATTGTTCATTTTTAAATAGTCTGCACTTTGTTTAAATTTCTTAAAGTTTATTTAGAGAAGTTTTTTTTTTTTTTTTCCAATGTTACATTTCCAAGTGGTTAAACTTTTTGTGGCTCTTTTTTTGTTTAATTTTTAGTTTTATTGCTTCGTGGTCAGAGAATATTGCCTGTATAATTTCTAATTTAAAAAAATTATTGAGATTTTCTTTGTGGCTTATCACATGATCAGTTTGGAATTGTCCCATGGATTTTAGAAAAGATGTGTATTGTTTTATAAGTATGTATAAAAATACATCGAACCGGTTGTGTTTTTCAAGTTTTTTAATTGCCTCTTTTTTTTTTTTTTAATCCTCATGATCTATTTCTGGGAAGTATGCTGCAATCTCCTGTTAGAACTGATTTCTTTTCCATTTCTTGTATTTCCAACAGTTTTTGCTCTCTGTTTTATAGATATGTAAAAGCTCATTACTGTATATCCTTTTGGTTGAATTTTCTATCAATTAAGAATATCTTTTTGTCCTTTATAATTCTTTTTTTTTGCCTTGGGGTTTATTAACATTTCTACTTTTTGTTGACATGTGCCTGGTGTAATTTTGTTAATCCTTTAAAAAGAATCTTTGTTTTAAAGTAATTTAAGACTCTCAAGCAGTTGCAAATACATTGTGGAGAGTTCCCATCCACCCTTCGTCCAGCTCTCCTCATTGACGGCGTCTCTTGTCATTGTAATCCTTCTATTTTAGCCTTTCTGACTCTTTTTTGTCTTAGCCCCTGGCCTACCTGCATCTCCCAATTTGTGAAATCCTCTTCCATAACAGCAATTTATATACCATCCATATTTATTGCAATTGCTGAAGTTTCAACCTCTTTCTGCTACCTTATTTTGGTTTTGGTTTTCCATGCTTTTTTCTCCAGTTTGTCATTGAATTCCCAAAGTTGTCTTTATTCCGGATTTTCTTTATTTCTCTTCCTTCCTTCCTCTCCCTGCTGCTCAACCCCTCGCATGTACTGGTTTGGAAGTCATAGTCCTATTTCTCACTTCTTACTTACATTTTTAACATATTTAAACTTGGGCAAGAATACATCTCTAACTCCCCACAAGGAATCCCCCAACACAGTATTTTACCTCTAAATGCACTTATGCTTTCCTCATCCTCCTTCTGTAATCTGTTCTTGGTTAATATGATATAGACTACTTCAAGCTTTTTAAACATTTTTTTCCTGCGTTATGTTTTCTGCATTATGTGTAAGAGCTGCCTTGAGTTTCACAGCTATATTTCCAGTTGCTGTTTAGACTTAATTCTGTTTTGTTGGGTTACTTTCTCTTCCTTTTTAAATTCTGTCTAACATCTTCCTTCTTGAATTTATTTTCCTTAATGTTTTTCAGAAAAGGTGCTGAGGTGCACCAGAGTCTTTGTATATGTGAACAGGTCATTATTTTTCTCATACTCGAATGATGGGTTGGTTTGCATTTGAGTTCTAGGTCCAGAATCCTTTTTCTTGGGATCCTGTAGCCGCCACACTCTTGTCTTCTGGCTCTTGACCTGCAGGTCAGAAGTCTAATGCTAGACTGAGTCTTGCTTCTCTCCAGGTTTTTTTTCCCCCCTTCCGTGGAAGCATTTAGGATTTCTTCTTGTTCTTGAAGTTGGGAAATTTTATCAGGACGTGTCTAGGTGTGGATCTTTTACTCAGTACTTAGATCTTTTGCTCTGAAAATTCCAGCCCTTTTTGCTGTTCTGTTCTCTGCTATGGAGAGCTGAGTGACCATTGGGTCAATGTTGGGCTTACGGGGTAGGGAGACAGTGAGGTCCGGTTGCGTGGGATGCCGAGTGCAGCTGGACAGATGGGTAGCCCGCTCTGGACTCTCTTTCCCCATCTGGAACAGGCAGATGAGAACAGCTCTGCCACATAGTGCTGTGGGGAGATGAAATAGGACACAGCTAACGAAACATTTAGGACAGGGTCTGGCACGGAGGCAGTAGTCAATAACAGGAACTGATCTTTCTGTAATTCCTTGCGGGTATCAGAGATGGAGGAAGGAGCGGGCTTTTGAGCTGGACTTTGAGGGATGGACAAGATAAGACCTCCTCTGAGCCTCAGTCTCCCCACTACAGATGATGGAGCTTGACAGGTTTTTAGGTAATAGTTCTCCTTTTTTAAAATTGCACATAGAGGAGTGGCTTGATAGGAGATTATTCCTCCTCAATCTTAAGGCTCCCTTCCCCTCCCTGCCTCCTTTTCTTTTTCCCCATTGTATTTGGTCTTTCTGGTTAGTGTGACTTCGTTGAAGGTAGGAATTCAAGGTTGAAAGAGCCTTTTACTTTGCCATAGAGAACAAGCTGTGGACTTGCCTACCTGAGCCTGTTTTGATGTAATAAATGAAAAGTTAGATGGCTCTGTGCCTGATCTGTTTCTGGCATGCCTTCTGGGGTTTTCCTCTGTATCTGTAGCTACTGTATTGGGCTGTAAGCTTCCCAGTGTGTCCCCAGCTCGTGCATGCAGTAGGTGCTCAGAAAATGCTTATGAAGCAGAAGATGAGCGAATGCTTCATTTTTCCTGCATGGAGGAATGATTGCATCTCACTTCACTGGGCAGGTCTCCTTTGCACTGGTTGTTTAATAAAAGATTTTATTTGTGGTTGAATGACAGTCCTTTCAGGAAAACGAGAAGAACTGGTTTAGAACCATTGTGAAACTCCATTTTAATAGCAGCAAGACAGGGCCCTGGCAACTTCAAAAAGGGCAATTAAGAAATTCTTGTTTGCTCAACAGAAAGAGCCATTTAGGTGGTTCCACGGGTCCACCCGAGTCACCCCAAGTCTATGTAGTGTTCAACTCCTGATGAGTTTTTTTTTAGTCTCTAAGGTAATTGGTAAAAGTGTTATTTATTAATATTGAGACGGGTATTTGGGGTTGGTTTCTTCAAGTTGATAACTGTTCCAGGTGCATCTGGAAACATCACCAAGAAGAGAAGAAATTCAGCTGGGGAGGATGGGGTAGGGTGTGGTTTCCCGCGTGTCTTATCTCCTTTGTCTGGTACTGGTGAGACAAGCAGGGTGCCGTCCTTGCCCTCAAATGGCCCAGCGCGGGCATGGGAATGAATCATTGCAGTGACGTGTGGGAAGTGCGAACTCTGCTCCCCAGCTAGAAGAGCTGGAAGGGTCGAGAGAGCCGTGACTGGGAGAAGACAGTTGGACAAGGAGGAGCCAGGCCACAGACCGGAGAAGGGCGTTCTGGGCAGTGGTTACTGTTTGTTCAACGGCTCGAAGCACGTGCCATACACGTGGCAGCTACACGTCCTCTGTACAGCTGGGGTGCATCCGGGCAGGGCACAGGCCCATGAGCAGTAGGGCTGGGGAACCCCTATATCCCATCTCAGGGGAGCAGTTACCACCCAACCACAGCTGATTGTTGCCATGGCAGACCACGGCAACACTGTGGCCAGATCTTCTGATTTTCTTTTTTTCTTTCCAAGAGAAGCTCTAAATCTGGAGTTTTCTGTAGAACTTATGAAATTTCAAATCATGACAACTAGTTGAAAAAAAAAGTTAAATAAGGTAAAACCCCCAAGACTCCACTCCAGGCTACTAGCTTGTGAAACCTGTTTAGGGGCTGGAGAGAAGCGAGGGTGAGAGGGACTCAGGCCGTGAGGTCTGGCCTCGGCCGTGCCCTGTCCAGCCTCCCTTTCGCCAGTGTTGGGAGGGAGGGTGCAGGGCCTGGCCTTCAGTTTTGAGATGGAGTGCAGATGATCAGAGGAGAACTTCAATCTTCCTTGACGCTACTTTATGATGATGCAGAAAGTGGGAGTTAAAAGAGGTTTAGGTTTTTAGGGTTTCTCCTTTTAATGCCTTTTTCCCCCCTTACTAAATCTGGATAGGGAGCGTGATGGATGATAGCTGAGGTTAGATCACCGCTTGGAACCTTTAACCTCCCCTTCCGCTGCCTGTGCCCAGCCTCGGACACACTGATCCCACGTACAATTTTTCCCCTTTCCATCCTCCTCTTCTGCTTCGTTGAGGATCGGGGAGAGGCCAGATCAGTAATACACTCTTGGCCTAAACTGGCCATTGATGTAGACTTTTCTGCCTCACTAGCCAGTGAATGCTCTTCGTCCCTCTGGAGGAGGTAAATAAATCTTTTATTTAAAATTCTTTGTTCTTAGATGCATAACACAGAGCTGTCAAATAGAAATGTCATACAAGCCACATGTGTTACCTTTAAGTTTTCTAATAGCCACGTGGAAAAGGAAAAAGACACAGGTGAAATTAATTTGAATAACTTATTTAATCTAACCCATTATCTCTGAAATGTTATCAATTCAGCATGCAATCATAATAAAAATCCTTATTAAGGTATTACACGTTTTTAATTTTGTACAAAGTCTTCGAAATCAGTATGTATTTCCCTCGTGGCAGCCCATCTCAATTTGGATATTCGCCACATTTCAAATGCTCAGTAGCCACAAGTGGTTAGTAGCAAGTGTGTTAACTGGTGTGGCTGTCACAGGTACACGTAAAGAAGTATGCAGATAGGAGACAGTGTGCAGGCCACCTGTGAATCAGTTAATGAAAAGGACATGCTTCATGATGCTTCCCCCTGCTCGAGCCGTGGTCAGCTCTCCATTCTCTCCCGGCTCTGTCCCCTTCCCAGCCCCATCTCCCATCCCACCTCCCTCTGTCCTGCAAGGCTGGCCTTCTCCTCCTTCCTCAAACATGCCCAGTGCCTCCTAGCCTCTGAGCACTCACACATGCTGTTCCCGTTGCCTGGATTGTGCCCCCTCCCTCGTCTCCTCCCTTTGCTTGGTTTATGCCAAACCGTGTTTCAGGTTAAATATCAGTTTCTCAGGGAGGCCCTTCCTCACCTCCCTGTCTCTGACTCCAGACTGGATTATGTTTTCCTGTTTTGTGCTGTTGTGGGGGAAAGAGAGGGGTCTGTTCCTTCTCAGCACCTGCCACCATGATGGTTATCTAGTCATCTGTGAAACTGTCAGCATTTCTCTACCCTGTTAGATTGTGTGCTCCAAGGATGCACAGGCCATGATGGTGTCGTTCGCTCATTTTGTCCACAGTAGCTCTTATAGTGGCTGCAGAAAATAGATGGTCAATAAACATGAAATGAATGATGCAGGGCTGAGCTTCAGTCTTGTAGAGTAACCCAGGCCTGTGGGACCCCCAGAGGACCCTGGCCCCTAACGACGAGGCCAGGGCATCAGCCCCCGTGGCCAGCGCTGGATCTCCCGCTTTGTCATTGGCAGAGTCAGCCTCTCTCTGTCCCTCTCTTCACTGGTTTTCAGTTGCCTGTAAATTATATTTTTGGTGGCTGTTAATAAAAATATAGGGCTGGGGGGAAAAAAAGACTTTTCCTAATAGAATTTTATTAAATGGCACTAGTTTAAAAATGTCTCGTAAAAAGTTAATTAATTTGGGATTTGGGGATGAAAGGCGTGATATAAATGTCAGTTATTATTATTACAATTTCAACCTCACGCTTATGCTCTTGATCCAGCCCCTGATCTGGAGTCTCTCCTACTCCCAGGGACTGGCGGCTCCGCTGAAATGCCGGAGGCAAATTTGAGCTTTGGGGATCCATCAGGGACAAAGAGGACCTAGCCAAGTTAGACCGTCCTGCCTTTTCGTCTAGGATAATGCAAGGCCTTGCCCGAGAGCCAGCGCCACTGTCGGGGCGAGAGCTGTTCGGAGCAGGATGGTCTTGGCGCACTGCCGAGCTCCCTGCTGAAGCAGCCAGGAACATCAAGGTCACGGGGCTTAGCCCGGTCACAGAGACCTGGGATGTTCCAGCTGCCGGGACTCTGAGATTATAGCCCACTCTTGTTATACAGAGAGGGAAACTGAGTTTGGAGAGGGATGGTGGCTTGCCTAATCCAAGGTCACATAGCAAGTTAATTAAATTTATTGAGAAAAAGGCAGTGAACACAATTAGTGAAGTGGGGGAAGCCTTCAAAAAAGAAAGGGGTCAGGCAATTTGTCGGTGACAAGTCTAGAAACTGTTTTCCAAGGAAACGAGGAGTCCTGGGACTTCTTGTGAGTTCATGGAGACAGACAGCCTTTGACTCCTTCAAGACGTCCCACCTTCCTTCCCCTGATGGCAGACACGGTGCCTAGAGGGAGCTGTCAGGCCTGACCCAGTGTGTAATTACCAGTGCGAGGTGGGGGGCAAGCTGGGATGTTAATCAGCATCTCAGCCCAGGAGTATCTGCACGCTTCAGTTTCCTCATCTCTGAAAAGGGTATGAAAATACCCTCGGAGGGGTGCGGTGAGGGCCAGCTGGATGGGAGACTGGGCATTTGTGTGCTGTAAGTGGCAGCGGGCAGGCTGGGCATCTCGCACGCTGAGACTCAGCTGCAAGGAGCCCAGTGGTCGGTTATTCCAGAGGCCCTTCCTGGCTGTCCGCTCCCCCTGCAGAACGCCTGACAGGCGCCCATCTATTTCCAGTGCTGGGCTCACCCATGTCTTCCCTACGGCCCATTCTGTTTTCAGTGGTTCCAAGGAGGCCTCCTCCTGGGGGCCGGCTTGCTCTGTGTTGTGGACTGCGTAGACGGCATCTCCCCTCTCGCCTTCTCAGCGGAGGGCTGTTGCCATCTAGCCCCACCATTGAAATCGTGTACACACAGCACCTGCTTCGGAGGAGGGGCTCAGGGAAGGTTTGCACTATGAAGTAAGGATGCACGCTCCTGCCTTTTTGGCTTTCTTGACAAAGCATCCGTCCTGGGGCTTTTTAGTGAATCGTCCTCCACTGATCGGTTGGGAACGTCCAGGGGATTTTGGAATCAGACAGCTGGATCTGAACTTGGGCTGCTCTGCTTGAGCAAGCTTCCTAATCTCACTAGTCCTTAGCTTCCTCACCTGGACAATTGAGCTGCAGAATACCTGTTCCACAGCATCACTGCAATGTTTGAAAGGGGTAATGTACATAAAATCCTTAGAACACTGCCGAACACATGGTGATGGTGGAAATAGCTAGAAACACTCAGGACACGCAACAACCCCCAAAGTCCATCGGGGCTTGGCACACAGACCCCTTCCGGAACCTTCCAGTTCCCACAGCCAGTGCCACCATCAGAGATTATTAAATGACTGTTGGACTGAACTGAAGTGAATCGAGAGTTCTGGCCTGTGTTTTATGAAGCTCAACGTTAGGCCCTCGGGAGGCCCCCTGGGACCTGGCTTCCACGTCTCCCTGAGGCTGCACTGTCCCTGCCGCGGGGCTTCTGAGCATGTTCAAGTTCTCAGCCTTTTAGAATGTGAACGCAGCCGGTAATGGTCTCAACTAGAAAAACAAGTGCTGCAGCTCTATTGTTATGTTTTATTATAAATAAAATTTTTACTCTCTTCCCCTCCCCCTTGTCCCTCCAAGGAAACCACAGCTGCCTGAGACTTTGAAGTCCTCTCAGTGGAAGGCCTGGGGGAACGGGAGGGAGAGGGGAGGTCCAGGCCACCCCCTCGGTCGCCATCTTGTCGCTCTCGACAAAGAGGGTCAGAGTGGCAGCTTGTTTCCCCCGTCAGTGCGGAGCCGGGCAGATCCCGTGGAAGGAGGTGCTCCCGGCCTCTCCAGGAGCAGAGCGGCCTCCCCCGCCCTCGTCTTTATTGGATTTCAATGAGTCTTTCTGCTCTGGGTCATACATGCAGGGGGACCTCATAAACGCAGCCGTGGAATTTTCGCTCCCTTTGTACTGAGGGCCCCAAGCACGCTCCACTGCCATTTTCCAACCCGGATGGGGAAGACGCAGAGAACCCCAGCAGCCTTGATTTCTCCTAAGGGGCCCTGGGATCTGGGCTGTGACAGTTCTGTTCATAGGCACAGGCCAGTCAGAAGGTGGGTGGGGAAAGAGCAGAGATGGCCTCTCCCACCACCGTGGCACCGGAGTGGCTGTCTTCGCCTGGAAGTCCAAATCCTCACGCTTTTCTGTGGAATGTGTCAGGGCCTTAAAGAGAATTGCCAAAGCCCCGGGAATCACAGCTTTGCAGTTGTTGGGTCGGAGGAGGGATCAGAGGAGGCATGTGGCTGTGGGTGTTAGAAGGTTCTAGAAAGATTTGGGAGGTCCTCTCCAGCTGAAATGTTTTCGATCAAAACTTAGTTGATTAAAAGGTCACATGTAATTTCACCGCACCCACCTGGTAATTGCCAGTTAGGTGCCCATCCCGTGCCATCCATTCATCCACATACCTTTGAGTGCCCACCGTGTGCCAGCCACCTGTGCTGGGGGAGCAGATGGGAGTCCCTGATGCCATCCTGGTGGTTACAGAAGACGCTGCCTGTAACAACACAGCTGTGCCCTCCTGCAGATGAGGTGTGTACCCAGGGTCGGATCTGTTGACGGCATTATCTCTGCACTTACTGGCTTGGTAAGGGAAGTTTCCTGCTTTTCTGCATTTTGGAACTGGGAGGTCTCTGTAACCAACTCTTTCTCCCCAAGAGGGGGAACTGAACTGAGGGACAGTGGGTGATTGACTTCTGCCTATTTTCTCAACCTCTAAGTGGCAGAAATAGAGCTGGGGTGCAAGCTTCCTAGTCGCCTGTCCAGATGTTGTGATTGGGTGAGATGGGTTGATGGAGGGGTGAGGCCACGAGATTGGCTTGCTTGTGACTTTTGTATTGGAGCTTCACTTCTCCTATGTGGAGATAGCTGCTGGTTGTTACAAATTGCTGCTTGCATTTGGAAAAATATACTTAGAGAACGAGCATTTCTATTGCAGCCCTCCATTGAGGTCTGGGTCTTTGCAATGGAAGTCCTATAACTTAAGAGGTCAGTGGCAGGGATGGTCTCTGACGTGACGAGAAACTTTCTGTCCCCACCATCCCTCCAGACCCTTTCCTCTCCAGGGTGTGGAGACAGGAGTCATTTGTACAGTCCCTCAGAGGCATTTGGTTCTTCCTCATGGCTGGTTCCTCTGCTCTTCACCACAGGGTTATCCAACTTGAATGCCTCTGTTGTCAAGGTGCTCACTACCTCTCTGTCAGACTCTTTCCCTGGAGGAGGATGTGCCTCTTCTTCCTGAGCTCAGAGCTTCCTTCCTTTGATTTCTGTCCCCAGGGACCATGTGCTCACTACCGCCCCATAGTGAAGGGCAGCTCTCTGGTCCCACAAGGCTCAGCTCTGTCTGTCGCCACCACGCTGGCTCCGCCTGGGAAAATACTGCCCACTGATGTGTTAAGTGTGTCACTGCGAATAATAGTGTGAAGGTTCCAAATCTGAGGGCCTTTCTAGGATCGTTTCCTGATTAATTAGGTCACCATCTCCAAAATCAATTTCCAGTGAAGTCGTGCTGCCTGGTAGCTCCGTTCCCTGCCCGGCTGGGCGAGAGAGTTGGCACGAGAGGCAATTCCCCGGCCGCTGGTGTGGTCCAGGCCTTGCCTCTACCTGGGAAGAAAGTCACAGTACACATGTCTTCTGTGATTATTCTGACTTTTTATTTTATCTGCCCCCCTCAAATCTTCCATTAAACCCCCATAGATCCTGCTTCAAACAGGCAATTAGACTAACAACGTAATTATATCCCTCGATGCTAATTGTAACTGGTTTAGGAGAAAAACAAAGAGAAAGAGGCTTCAAAATCTCTGGAAACTAAGAGCAGCGGTTCTAATTTCCAGGTATTTCTCTTCCCTGTGTGTGTCTTTGAGAGCCCTGGTTGCCGGCTGGCTGGCGTCTCATCGGCATGGCTTACGTTTGGCTCAGACACCAAGAGGACAGCTTTAGTGTCCTGAACGTGCGCTGGTGGGCACCCGGTCCCTGCCCTTCTGTGCCTTCCTCCCTCTGCTGGCTCTGACTCTATCTCAACTCCTTTCACCCTGTTAGAGGAGCTGCAGGTGCTGGAGGAAATGGCATTTCTTCCCGCTCTTGCTGGCACTTCGTCATCCCTGGTCACCGTGGGTGGATGATCCATGTGATTCTCCCTTGGGGGGTTTGGGGGAGGCTGGGCAGAGCTCAACCTGGCCCCAGGGTTTGAGCCCAGGGTTGTGTGGCAAGGATGCTGGAGGGAGACGTCTCCTCCCAGCCTCCTATTCTCAGTGTTTCCCAAGTCTCCTCCTGGGCTAGGCCTGCGCCCGGTGCACAAGCCTTGGTCCCTGTCTCTGGGCTGCCTGGGGAAGGAGGCTGGCAGGTTGCTGAGCAGCGGGACCACTGGGAAGAGTGTACATCGGAGGAACCCAACCCTGCCTTGGGCGGCAGGGTGAGATGGGAGGTTGAACTGGGGAGGGTGGGCATGTCCGAGAGATTTCCGGGTGGAAGACATGAAATACGGGGAGGAGAGCTAGCCAGGCGGTGGGCGTGGAAGCAGGTCCAGGAGCCCTGGCGTGGCTGGAGGATCAGGTGTGGGGATGGCCATGGTGGGAGCTGAGGCTAGAGCAGGGCAGGGGCCATGTCGCAGAGGAGGAGGAGGAGTGTGGGTTTCACCTAGGTGGGAAAAGGGAGTCAGAGAAGTAAAGGTTTAAGCAGGGGGATGACAGAGTCAGCCTTATGTCTCAGAAAGACCGAACAGGCTACAGGTGGAGGTTGTTGGATAGGAGGGGGCTTGAATGGCAGCTAGAAGTCTTGTTAGGAGGCTTTTGAAAAAGCCTAGGTGGTTTTTCATGAGTAGCTGTGATGAAGCTGGACTAGCTGTGTGATTTGGAGGTGGTTGCTTAACCTCTCTGAGCCTCCCTTTTCTCACCAGATTAAAGTGAGGGTATTCATATTTACCTTTCCATGATGTAGGGGGCATATCAGAAATAAGGTCTAAGAAGGTTCTTGCTCAATGTCTGTCATAGAGTAGGATCAAAGCAGTATTTCTGAAAAGGGAGCTATATCAGGGTGGCTTGGGGCACTTTTTCCAAAATGCACACAGCCCTCTCCCATCAACACTAGCATTTCCAGGGGAGGAGAACTCAAGCAGTTCTGTGTTGATGGATCTCTTGGGTACATGGTGGCTTTTCGGTTTTCGTGACATCACCTGTCTTGGAGTCGTGTTCCAGACCTTGGCCTCATGCCTCAGGAGAACAACTGTGGTTCTGCGCCATCTTCCTTTCCTCAGAAACAAGGTTTCCCAGTTTGATGATCGAATTGCTGACATGTTTTCCTTTGGACAGATGTAACTCAAGTTGCCACTCTGAAGCCTGGGTGGAGACTTGGTCATCTTCCAGCATCGATGTGCTTGGAGCCCCCACTGTCTTCCAGTGCCCATCTTCAGGCTTCTGTGGCACCCAGACTGGGCCGTGACAGGGCCCAGTAGGTATTCCAGCCCTGGGTTGGCCATCAGTTATGTGGACGGGGCGTTTCATTAAAATTTCCATTAACTGTTTTTTTCTTTTTTTAAACCAGTGAACAATTTATAGATTCATTAACTTTTTACTACACATGTGAAGCCAGGAAGAGGGGAATAACGGAAATGAAATATTTGGTCCACAGCATTTCACTAAAAGATGGTGGCCCTTAAATATGGAGGACAGAAGCTGGGTCATCAGGGCTGGTCTGAAAAAGGGTTTAGCAAGCACTGGAATCTTCCAGAAGGATCCAGAACTGGAATATCCTGGCAAGGAACACTGCCTCTTTCCCCACCCCTTCCCTGCACACCAAGTAGCTGATCTTTTTGCTCAAAACTATTGTGTTTTTTTCCCACCAGGTGGCTGTCCACCCTCTGACAACAGCCTCATTCTCACAGAGGCCTCACCACTTTGGGGCAGACTCTGACCATGACCCTGAATGTATCTCGTTATGCTGAGGTGCAGTCTGACTCCCTGTATCTCTCATTTCATTGCCTTTGGGGAGGGATGGCATGATGGTTGAGTGTGTGGGACTTGGGGCCACATGAGCTTGGCTTCAAATACTGGCCCTGTGGCTTACTAGCTGTGTGGTTTTCAACAGGTGTCTTCACCGACTCTTTGAGCCTCACTTTTTTTTATCTATAAAATCACAGTAGTCGCAGGAACTCTGGGAAGTCCCAAGAAAGTGGCAGTGGTATTCTTCATCAGACAGTTAAGTGGTGGGGATAAAATGAAATGGTTTACTAAAGATGCCTGACCCACATTCACTTTCCAGACTGTGCCGTGCGGTTGGACTGCTCAGCTACAAATGTTCTCAATTGAATTCAGTTCCCTAAAACAGCAAGTCACGTCTCAGGACATCAGTTTCCCCAGTTGTAAAGTAGATGAATAATCCCTAGTTAATGAGGATGTTGGATGAGATCAAACACATTTAATGAGCCTTTTAGAGTTGCTGGCACATAATAGTATCTTAATACATAATAGCAGTCATATATCTATTGTGGTTGCAACTACATACAGTATAAAAGCTTCACTCCCAGGGTCTACTGTATTAAAAAGGCAATAGGCTTAAAGATTACTTCCCCCAAGAGCCCCTTAGAAAGAGAAAATCTCCGTGCTTAAAGGTATTCTGAGGTCATCTTGTTCAGCTCCCAGGTGGAGCTTGAATGCCCTGAGTGTTGAACTTCCCGCTGGCTGAGTATGTACCTAGGCCCGTCCTGAGGACAGATGGTAGATGCAGGTCTTTGTAGAGTCACAGGTCTTCAATCTGGACTAGGGTGGAACCCCAGGAAATCACCTTGTCCAGATACCTGCCTTTGTGCATGTATAGCATGAGTATTTCAGAGTATAATGAATTTGTCCTCAAAAGTAGTAATAATGGAAAACTAAGCAGGAAAGGAGAAAAAAAATCATCCGTTAGCGAGCCATCCAGGGCAGGTGCTTTTGGGGATGCCATATGTGTGTGTAGTTGTTTGTTTATATAAACTTTATATAAAGTTGTGTATATAGTTTTGATTCTGTTCTTGTCACTTCAGTTTAGTAGGTATTTTTTTATGAAGCTGTGCACCATTCATGGGCATCCACTCTCATGGCTTTATAAGGAGGTATTTGTTTACGTTGTTGTGCATATTGGTTGTTCCAGATTTGCATTTTAAGTAATGCAGTGAGCATCTTTGTGCATGAAAGGTTCTCCTTCTTTTGTACAGTGTTGATAGAATTGGTTCCCCAAAGTGGAATCACCAGACCAAGGGCTGTGGGGTTGGTAAGGCTGTTGTCGCCGTGCCGAGTTAAGATTAGAGAAAGGTGGCCATGGGTGTGAGAGCTGAGGGCACACAGCTGCTTCGGAGATGCTTGTACAAGAACCCCTGTTGCGGGGAGTTAGGGTTGACGTGGCAGTGTGACCATAACTCTGCCTCCTCATCCTCTGTATTAGCTGAGGTTGGTAGCTGCTCACTTGTTTTATTTGTCTAAAGACTTTGGGCCAAACCGTGAGTTGGTGGCTGGAATATTAATTTTTGCATGCCTGGCCAGCAGAACATACTTGGTGCCCATGATCGTAGAGACCCCTGCTGGACCCGACAAACGAGGGATGAGGCTAACACCATGAAAGGGGCTTACAAGTTGTGTTCAGGCACGTGATGTGCATGTTACTTCCACTTCCAGGCCTTTATTTTCCCTCCGTACAATAGGTCTTCTGGCTCCAAAGGCTGTAAACATCGATGAGAAAGTCCTGTATTTCGTACACCGAAGGCATTGAGCGATAAAGTCAGTCAGGACGGGAGATTCAAGTGTAGCTTTGAAGAAAGTGGTGGTGCTTGCCTGGTACAAGGGAGGTCAGCGCTTTGGGTAGACTTCTGAGAATCATACAAGGTTTTTGTATGTCACGAGCCATATAATTTTCTGTAATTTCCCAGTTTGAATTAAATGTGTGCATTTTCTGTCTTCTTCTGCATTGACTGTGAAGTTTGCTAAGTATTGGTGTTGTGATGGGTTGACTTTTTGAAGTAGGTTCAGTGGTGATGGAGAAATATTAAGGATGGTAACGATGAAGATGATGGTTGAAAGAGAAGCAAGACATGGGATCTTGGGTGCGGAAGGAGGAGCTTGGTATTTGTCTTGGAAGAAGACGTAGGTGTGAATCTCAGCCCTGCTAGCAACTGTGCGTCTTTTGGGCAATGTCACGTAACCTCTACTTTCTCCTCTCTGGAATGGAAATCATGAGGTCTACCCTGTGAAGAATTAAATGAAGTAATGGGTGTAAAAGTCCTGCCAGTCACTAAACAAAATATGTGGGGCGTTGACCGATACGGCGTGTTATTCTTTCAGCACCCCACACTCAGGCTTCTGGGAACCTGAATTGTCTTCCCCTTTAAGGATGCTATGTAGACACTGTGTGCTGGGCTGTCTGGTGGGCACCGGGAGTCCAGAGGCACGGTTCCTGCCCCAGGAAGATGGATGGTCCAGTTGGGAAGACAGGTCATAAAAAGATGACTGAGTATACCAGCTGGTTGATCAATATCGTTTGAATGGCCCAGGCAATAAGTGCTTTAAGCAAACAGGGAAGGGAGATCACCCCTGTGGCCTGGGAATGGAGCCCTGAAGGAAGGGGAAGGGCCCTTTCTTTCTTTGCAGAGTGTAGTTAAATCAAGCTGTTAGCAACAACCAGGACAAAGAGGTTCTCAGAGTTGAGTCTGTGTGGGGTAGGGATGCTTCTGCATTTTATTATACTGTTCAAAAAACAACAGAAGGTTCTAGTGTGCAATTGGAGTAGTCTTGATGGTATTAGGGCCCTAGGAGTGGGTTTCCCCAGCTCAGCTGTCCTCAGACTTTGAGACCCAGAGCCTCTGCTCCTGGTCTCCATAGGTCTGGGCGAGGGATGCTTCTAGAGTGTCCACTGGGTGCTTGAGTCTTCTTACGTGATGGGTATTCTGTCAATAATAGGTTCTCAGCAAAAGCTAAAGTACAATTATGTCGGGGGGCCACCCAAGCAACCGACATGTTGGGGGACTAGGCTAGATGGCCAGGCTTCCCGTTCTTGGGCTTTCAGAGTCCTTTAAACTCTGAGCTGCAATTCCACTTGGCTGTGCAGAGGATGGTGCAGTTCAAGACAAGACAGCCCTTGCCCATGAGGAAGCTGAGGTCCAGACGGGAGAGCTGGACTCAGGTGCACTCTTTGGTTAGCTGTGCAGGGCAGTGTCATCAAGCACCTCTGCCCTCCTGGAGTCTCCCATCCAAGCTGATCTGTTGGTGTGACCTCAGTGACATCTCTTCTTTTTCCCTGCTGTGCTCTGCACTGCGAGGAACTACATTTCCTAGTGCCCTCGCTTTCTGGCCGTCAGAGTTTAGCCAGTAGGATGCTCAGCAGGGAGACTGGCATGAGAGAAGGAAGGAGAAGCCTGGGGTATTTCTCCCCTCTCCTTCTCTGCCTCTGGTGGTGTTTTCTGTGAAGCTCCCGCCCCTCCCTCTGCAGTCCATGCCCAGTGGGCAACCCTGGTCATAAACTTATCAGACTGTTTTTTCCCTTTTATCTTTCCAGACCTATAGGTGGTAGCAGAAGCTTCCTCATAGGCTAATCCCTGGTTGCCTCTCTGTCTCATGTTTGGCTTTTCAGTTTTCATCACCTGTGTTCTCAGATCCCTGTATTAAATTGTCTGTATTTAAAAGACCTAGAGTGACTTCTGTTTTTTCTGGCTCAGGCCCTGAAGGACATTCCCAAGTCAGACCCCTTAGAGTGTTTGGCTGTTACTACCCTGAATAATCCTGTGGAAGCCATTGAAAGCTCATGGCTGCCCTAATGAATTCAGGGCACCAGATTTTTTTTCCCCCTTGCAAAGAAAACAAAATTGTAGAGTAATTTCAAAATAGTCCGGCTGTCTTGATTTCTCAGCAGGCGCCCATTGGGCTGTGTTAAATTTCTTCCTGGGCCTCTCATTTTGTAGGAAAATGAGTGACTCCTTCCTTTCTAACTGGGAGAGGAACTTTTGATTTTGAAAAAATTTATGCAGTTGTTCTCCCCCTCCCCCTATTTGCCTGGGCTGTTGATCTTGTGATATATTTATAGAGATTGTGGTTGGCTGACCAAGAGTTATTTTGCAATAGGAATTTGTAAGATTTCTACTTTGAGCATGTGTTCCAGACTTTTCTTTCTTTAAAAAAAAACTTTCTTAGAACATCTACTCTGCCCTTCTGTAATTATTTTTCTTTTACAACAAAAGTAAGCCCTGTGTTTTAAGCATATTTTTTTCTGTGTATGTATCTTTTGTCTCTGGTCTTCTCTCTTCTTTGATGTCTGTTTTTACTCCAAATTTTAAAAGGCTATAGCCTCTTCCTTCATGCAGGAATATTTTTGCAAGGGAGAACTTGGGAAGAAGAGTGCTTTAGAGATCAGGAGCCTCAGTGTCTCTGTCTGTAAAAGGAAGGTGTTGGACTGCATTGGAGGGGGCATGTGTGCTACCATGCCCAGCTTTACCATACTCACTGCAGACATCAATAATCAATCACAGCACTCTTTCTAGCTGAGCTTTGATGTAGCCCCAGAATCCTTCTTAACATATTGTCCCAGACAGCCACAATTAATTGCTTAGAATAGGCCATTCTTGGAGTAGGTGATTCCCTAGACCCCATTCACCACCATGGTTCTCTTAAGTATTGGCACTATAATTCCAAGTTTTAAACCAGTGGACCTTTATTAAGCCCTACCCCTGGGTACTGTGTAGCCATGGAGGAGCTCAAAAATGCGAGCCACCCTCATGGAACCTCCAGTTTGGTTGGGAGCAAGGTTGCAAAGAGTAGTGATGTTCTCAGGTGTGCTCAGGCATGTCCTTGGTGCTCTAGGATGTTGTCCTTGTGGTTAGGGAAGACATCCTGGAGGTGGTTGGAGTAGACTGTATTCTAGGCAATGAGACAGCATGAGCAAAGACAGAGACAACAGAATCAGCATGTTTCT
The DNA here is from genome assembly GCA_963574885.1 of Lepilemur ruficaudatus. Lineage (NCBI taxonomy): Eukaryota > Metazoa > Chordata > Mammalia > Primates > Lepilemuridae > Lepilemur > Lepilemur ruficaudatus. The sequence goes on from CAUYRT010012620.1 coordinate 74,313, forward strand.
AAACTAGGATGGTCCTGAGAGTCCATCTGGCCAAAATTCTCTGATTTATAGCTAGGGGAACTGAGGCTCAGAGGAAAAAGGGACTTGCCTGAATTTTAATAAATGATAATTACATAGCTAATGTTTATTACTGATAAATCGTTTTAATAAAAGATAACTATTTACATAGGGAATATTTATGTAGCACTTACTATGCACCAGGCATTGTTCTGAGAGCTTTATATATATTAACTGATTTGGACCTCAGTAACCTTGTGAGGTGAGTACTGTTATCCCCACTTGACAGATGAGGAAACTGAGTCACAGAGGTTAAATCAGTTATCCATTGTCACATAGCTTGTAAGAGGTGGAGCCAGAATTTGAACCCAGCCCATCTGTCTGCAGATTCTACATGGGGAACTGCCATGCCAAATAAATTGTGCTGGAGTGATCAGAATAGGTTTGGCTTTTCTTTTTTAATGTATTAATTTTACTCACCACCATCATAATGTAATCATAATGACGTCATCCAGTTCTGTGGCTCATGGAGTGTTGATAGCACTGGCTGAGGTTTCAGACTTCATATCGTTTCATCCACCCAGCAATCATGTGATGGGGCGGGGGCATATCTGTTTTGCATCGTAGGAAACTGAGGCTCAAAGATGTGATGTGACTTTGAGCAAGGTCACAGAGCTACTTAGTGGCCCAGGCAGAATTTGAATCTGGGTCTGCCTGGCTCCAGATGTCAGAGTTGGAAGGTTTCTGGGAGACTGTCTGTCCCGGAGGGCCAGAAACTGCCTCTCCCAGCAAGTCAGAAGAAGGGCTGGGGCTAGCATGGGTCTCCAGGAGCGTGATGCTCTTGCTCCTTCCTGGTGAGGCTCTTGGGTGTGCAGACATTACCTTGGTCATTGCAAAGGAGGCTCGGGCCTTCCGTCCCTTTGAGGAGATCTGAGGGGAGCCTCTTCCCCTGCTACCTTACTTAAAAATTCATAGGAGGGCGACTTAAAACCCCATCACCCAATTTTGAGTTCACCCCATCTGGTCCCATTTGGAGTTTGCGACCCTTTGTATTTTCAATGTTTTCTTCCCCATGAAAAAAAAAGTTTTTCTGTGAACCCCCCCACCCCCGCCGCTTCCTGCTGATCTGAAGTGAATATTTATCACGTATTTAATGAGTAATCTGAGTCTTGGCTTGGTGAGGCTGTACCAGGACGAGGTTTATGGCTGATCTGGTTTTAACTCGCTCCAGGCGGTTTTCCCTGGAGTTTTCTGTAAAATCATAAACCTGGAGAGAGAATTTTTGCGGAATCCAGTCACATGACTTGCTCTTTTGTAAATTGAGAGATTAACTGTGTGACTCTAAAGAACTGAGATGCATTTCTTTTTTAAAAAGAAAACAGGCAGAGCAGCATTTGTGTACCCGGAGGAGCGTGTCCACTCTCAGAGACAGGGAAAGTCACTCTCCAAGGTCACTCACCCTGCTGGTCTTGCAGGCAGGGTGGCAGGGGGTTTGAACATGTGGACTTGGACTGCAAGCAGCTGGGTTGGAGTACTGGCCGAGCCTCTCCCAGATGGTCCCTGCACTCAGCGTGCCTCTGAGCCCTCCCCTGGACACGGGGGTGGTGAGGTCCCCACCTCTTTGGGTCATTGAGGTGAGGTCATTAAATGAGATGGTGCGTCGCGTGCCCTGAGCCAGGGCTGGCATACAGGAGGAGCTCGGTAGATGCTGGCTGCTTCTGGATTGCTGGTATTAATATTATCCTCATTCGACGCCCTTTTTGCTGAATTCGTAATCCTAGCTGGCACTGTGTAGCTGGGTAGGCCCCGTTCCAAGCATGACTGCTCTCATTTTACCCTCACAACGAGGATCACCCGCATTTTATGGGGGAAGGAACTAAGGCACTGAGAGGTCATCACTTGTCCACGGTCCCACTAGCAAGTGGTGCAGCCTGTGCCTGGGCTAACTCCCAATGACAGCCACCCCTGTGTTTGCTGCTGGCTTCTTTCTTCCTGGGTAGTCCTGGAGCCTGAGGGCTTCTTGACTGCTGGTCCCCAGGAGAGAGACCTGGTCTCACCCTGCCTTAGCTCAGACCTCAGCTGACCCTCTCTGGACTCTGACATCAACTGCTTAAATGACCTCAGTGCCACTGTTATCACCCCCGCCAGCAGCCTTTTTGAAGATAGCGTTCTGACTGTTACTCCCCTGCCTGAAGCCCCTGGTGGCAAGTGAAGGGTATACAGGAGTTCCTTACTATTTCTGAGAAGCTCTTTTGTACACATAAAATCACTTCAATATTAAAAGCTAAAAAAACACCAAAAAAACCCAAAACACAACACTTCACTGGGCCTGATCCGGGAAAAACCTCATCTCTTTGAAGCAAAATTTAGAACTGTTTCTGATCCAGCCTAGCTGGGGGAATAGAATGAACACACATGAAACAACCAAAGGCTGTCATAGCACCCTTTGGGTTCAGGTGGGCTCCAGCCATGGTGGCACTGGTGCCTTGGAATGGGAGCCAGGCTGTGTTACGGCGGGGGAGCCCCCATAGCCGTGCAGAGGAAGCTGCTCCCCACTTCTCTGAATCCAGGATCCCCCCTTCTTTAAGGTTTGTGACCCAGGCCCCAGGTTTGCAGCTGAATTTTTCTTTTACTTCCATCCCTCCCAGCTGCCTGGGTCTGTGCATGGAGAGGAGACCAGGCACTGTGCACACAGTCTAAGACTGGCAGAGGCTTCTCAGCAGCTGCAGCAGTTTATTTTAAACAGTGACAACAACAAAAATACCAGTGCCATTCACTGAGCGTCTCGCTGGGTGTTTTCCTCACGTTATCCCTGTTGATCCTTGCCGCTCCCAATAGCTCTCAGTCCTGGAGCTTTCTCTCCTCCTCCACCTTCCCCAAACGCTGTCCTCTCTTCCCTGGAAGAGGACAGTGGCCTCTTGGATGGCTCCTGCCGCCAGTCTGCATACTGCAGCCAGCAGTTGCTTTAAGGGTGTACGTGCTTTCCAGGGCTGCCATCAGCCTCCCTTAGCCTGACTTACAGGTATGTGCTAATTCCTGACTGTTGGTGATAGTGACAGAGACAGTGATGGTGATGACAATGATGTCAGTAGTAAGGTCTGGATGCCATCTGCATGGCTGCCCACCAGAGAGAGAAGAACCCACCGTACCTGGAAACTCGCAGGAAGCAGACTAGGCCTGTGCTGGTTTCATTCTGAGGAAGCCTGATTTATGTCTTGACCCTTGACTTCAGAGAGCAAGGGCCATTGGGGAGGGTGGAAAGGCTTTGGAACCGAGAGGGATGACGAACTTGGTCATTTCCCCTAGCTTTTCCTTGCAGTTGGAAACTTGGCCTCTGGGGCCTCCTTCAGAGAGGCTGCCTTGACCTGGTTTGAGGACAGTCCCCCATTTCTGTTCTGTGGAGCACTGTGGCCACCCCACAGCAAAATAAAAGGCAGGGGAGGGAAATCAAACCACTATTCTTCCCCCGCAGAGCTGGAAGCTGCCAAGTCGAGATGGAGGTGTGAGCTCTGGCCTGAGGGGTCTAGTGGGAACTCCCTGCGTGAGCCTGGGCATATTGGGAGGGCTGGTCCACCCCGAGGTGAAGCGGGGAGGCTGTAGCCCAGCCAGGCTCTGTGACCCAGGTCTCCCAGCTGGGCAAGGTGGCGCCCTTCTCCTCGCTGCCCTGCGCAAGGTGGGTGTTGCTCCCTGGCACCCAGCCTGTGTTAGCTTCACTTGCATCTAGATTTTATGTCCCTCTGATTGAGGGTGAGCTGTGTGTTCCCTGTTCCAACATCCCTTCTTTAGGGAAGCTCTTCCTGGCCCTGTAGTCTGTTCCTGCTGTCAAAGATGCTCGGGAACCTGGACCTTTTCCTTTGAGCACACATTTCAGTGGGTAATTAGAAATTGGTAGCTTGAAGTCACTAAGTAGTCACCGCCTGTCCCGTCCACTGTTCTGGTTGCTGTTTTGTCCCCAGTAACTTTCCTGGGGCCCAGCACATAGTAGGCACTTACTTAGGCAATAACATAGTGGTATTGGAGTGAATGAATGCGGAACCGTGTCTGATTCATCTTAGTGTCAGTCCTCCTTAAGGATTAACTTTATTAATGTTGATGGGAAAATGGCACACACCCATGTGAGCTCCAGTTCTTTTAGCCCGGGGGTCTTCTCTGGTAGCCTCTACCCTCCCCTCAAGCCTGGAACCCAGGGCAGTCAGTGGCTTTGAGTAACTGCGTTCAGTTGGGAAAGAAAACACAAAATTAAATACCAAATACCACGTGTTAGAAATGTATCACTGAATACGATCTAAGAGGCAAGGTCTAATTAGAGACTTTATCATGTACTTAGTTTCTTGGAGATAGGATCCTCTTTATAACTTGCAACGCTATTGGTCAGCATTGGCTCGGTCATCCTTAAATGGTGTTTTTCAGGAGCACCTGGTAAATAAATGCTGGAACTGCCTGTGCCTGGGTTGAGGTTCAGCAGTTAGATGGGAAAAGAGTCCATGCACATTGTTTGGGGCCAGGTTTGATTCTTTGGTCCTAGAGACGAAGGGCAGGTGAGAGGAAATGGCCGTGGACTTGGGGTGAGAAGATGTGTGAGCCTGGCCAAGCCACTGGCCAGCTCTGTGACCTTGGGCGGGTCACTTGGCTCTTTTGGGTGCTTGCTTGATTCTTGGTCATAGAGGGATCCCATTAAACTGCGGAGTCTCCTCTGCAGGCGGATCCCATTCATGGAACCATCCATAAAGTGCTGGACCCACAGTCGATATTCTCATGTACCGGAGAGATGTGGTTCCGTTTTTCTTGGTGCTAAGGCCCGGGATTTCTGCAATCTTCCTAGACTCTTTCTCTCCTACCCCACATTCGATGTTATCGGCAAGTCCGGTTGGCCTTCCAGTATATTCGGAGCCCCACCTTTCCCCACCCGCTGGACTGCTGCAGTAGCCCCACTGGCCTCCGGCTTCCGCCTCAGCCTCACGGTCTATTTTCAACACAGCAGTCAGAATGATCTTTCTAAAATGGAAGTCAAATTATATCACTTTGCCACAACCTTCCAGTGGCTCCCCAGAGGAAAAGCCAAGGCTGTTCAGTGGCCCACCAGGCCCTGCCCAAGCCGACCTCTTATTACTTCTCCTCCTCTGGTCCTCACTCATCCCACCCCAGATAGGCTAGCATGCTTGCCGCTCGCTCCTGCCCGGAGGTCTCGGCCCTGACTGTTCACTGTTCCCCTGACACCACGGGGCCAACTCTCTCACCCCCTGGTATTCTCCCATTGGTGCCTACTCTGACCACCCTATTTAAAACTGCAACCTGCAGCTCCTCCCTTGTCCCCAGCGTGCCTGACCACCCCTGTCTTTCTCTATCCCGCCAATCCCATAGAACTGGCTACTTCAAGCATGCTGTATGTTTTACCTTTTATCACCCCTAATGTTACCGTCTCCCCCCACTTGAATGTATGTCCCAACTGCCTAGAACTATGCCTGGCTCAGTTCATAGACGGAGCTCAAAAAATTTGTGTTGCACGAGCGAATGACTTCTCCTTATTTGAATCTTGTGCTTCCGGGGGACAAAAAGTTAGACGTTAAATTTTAGGCATCTGCTGGCTGTTGGAAGGGAAGAAGAGCTGCAAATGAAGCTTGAGTTGTTTCATACCCACTGACCTTCATACATGTTCGGGGACAGCGCCTCCCGCCAGCCTCCGGGTTGGATGCGCCTTGTTTCCCCCACCGCTGAGGCCGCACATCTTCCTGCAGGGTTAGTTGTACCAGTTGGTCATTTAAAACAATTTTTATATTTGAATTAACATACATACGTATGAAAGACACACGTATCTTGGTGTAATATGCATTTGGTACTTGTGAATGTAACAGTCAAGTGAATTGGTAAGAGTTAGTAAACCAACAAGACTCCAAAAGGCGTTTGAGCGCACAGAGAACTTCCCTTTTCTCTCCGGGTTCACGTTCATGCTTCCCCTCCATAAAGGTGCAGAGAAGCCCAGGAAGTACTGATCCCTGGGGATTTGGAATCACCCCCAGTGGATTTGAGGCTGTCCCCCAGAGCCCAGCACAGTGCTCGACACATAGTAGGTTTTCAAGAAATATCTGCTGAGTGAATAAAGGAGTGATTGATTTTTTAAGACCAGTTGATATTCTTCATCCAACTATAATTGCCAAGACCATTCATCATTCATCTAAGCAACCTCATTATCAGTATTTCCTGAGAAATAATCATAATTAACGGATTCAGCCATATTTGCTGAATATTTGCCCCCTGGTACCCTGAGCTGGGTGCAGGAGACATGGTCAGATAGGGATGTGGTCTTTGCGCAGGAGGGACAGTGCACAGCCTGGTGGTGACAGCCACTCCAGGGGCCATGGTCCCCGTCCCATATTGTTGGTGGGAGGCACTGATGGCTGTGTGTTAGCGATGTTGGTAGAATAATGAACGGGGACAAATTAAATCTAGTGGGGGGAAGGGAGGAGCCATTCAATTCTCCAGAGAGGAAGAGATTTTTGAGTTGCAGTGGGGGAAGGAAAAGGCAAGATCCTAATTATACCACCTCGGAAATGTGCTGTGCCGGGTCCATCCTGGGCTTGACTGGCCGAGGCGCCATCTTGGAAATGCCCCCTCCAAGGCAGTGGCCCCCTCCTTCCTCACAGAGCTGGGGGCACCGTGAGGCCCCCATATTTGTGGTGGCACCTCAGCCTCCCTGAGCCTCTGGCTCAGCTCTTATCTAAGAAAGGCATTTCATTCTTCGAGATCAGGCAGCCAGGACCCAAGGAGCTGTTTTTCCTCCATTGTGCAAGCATGACAAATCATTAATTTTTGATTGATTTGCTTAGAATTATGGGCGCCCCAGCATTCTTTCCGCCGCTGAACAGCTGTATAACAAATGAATATATCAGTGTGCACAAAAGATTGGAGATCTAAGAGAAGCAATTACATTGGCCACCCTCCCCCACCCTCATCCCTTCCCGGGCAATGAAGGGAGGAAATTTTTACCAGAAATTCCTCAAGTGGCTTAAAAAAAAAAAAAAAATGCCTTTTTATAATTGAATTAAATCTTTATCTCTTCATCTTTTGCAGCAGGTTTCCAAACACACACCAGTTCCCCCATGTGCTTGGGTTTTCTACCCATCCAGGAGGAATCTTTAATAATGAAATTTCAACTTGTGAATTAAAACCAAAATGAAAAAAAGGAAAAAAAGAAAAGAGCAAATTCCACCCCACCTTTTGCCTTTTTTTTTTTTTGGTTGCTGCTATTCCTTTAAGATTTTGGAACCGTACCAGTGCACTAAATGTGACCTCCATAACTTTTAAATTAAGAATTTATGCTGGCTTGAAATTTATGAAATATTTCAGCATGAAAGAAAGCCTTTTTCCCTCAGGAAAATTGAGCAATAAATCACAGCACTGTGGATTTACTGCCCTAGAGCCAGCGAGAGATAGGATTTTTTTTTTTTTGCTTCATTCTGAAAAAAAAAAAAAATGTAATCATATAAGACAGCTTAGCTGCTATCCTCCCACTCTCTAGAATTTTTAATTTCAGCTGTTTCTGCTTGGATTTATTTCCAATATTCCTGCTCGGCTTTTCAATTTCCTCAGTTATTAAATTTTAATTCAGTGCATTAGCATTTAAATTAAAAAAGGGTTTATTTTATCGAAATCGTTGGCCAGCCCCCATCCCGGAGCACACGAATTGCCTGTTTCTGCCATTTGCACAAAATGTGAAATGCAGCTAATGTCTTACAACTTACATTTGCACAAATTTAGAAATAAAATTTCTGGGTTTGGAATAATATTTTCTTTCCAAGAAAACCCTTAATAAGAGAATGGAAAGGAACAACTTCACATTCATTTGGGAGGGAAGAGGAGGGTCGAATGAAACCAAAAATAGCCTCGCCCAGGTCCTGAGGGGAAGCTGGTGAATCAGGAACGGGTGGGGCTGGAAAAGGGGGGCGGGTACCCTTGTGGGGGGCTGGGGAGCTTGGATACCTTCACTGCAGCTGTGTAGGACTAGAAGGAGGGTCTCTCTTGGGCCCTCCTTATTTCATTGGCCATAGAAGGGTCTAGTTAAGTTTGGGGTCAGCGCAACACAGGCACAGAGATGGAAGGGAGGGGGCAGATGATCTGAGTTAACCCCCTGTCCCCAACCCCGTTTTTGCCTATGGAGAACCTCGGGTCCAGAGAGAGGAGACCCAGACAGAGCTAGGGCAAGAAGCTACATCCTTTAGGAGCACACGGTCCAGTGGCAGAAGACAATGGTACAACAGCACCTGCGGTAGGGGTTTCCATTACTTAACTGATTGCTGCGTGGCATGGGCTTAGTACTTTACTTACATTATTGTGTTCGACATCGTCCTGACTGGACTGTTCGAGAAGGCCTCGGGGCCGTGGTGGTCTGTTGGATGTGTATGAGATCCAGCTCGTAGCATGGGATTCTTGGCAGGTTCTGGGACAGAAGACCCGAGGTCCGGTCTAGGCTGGCTCTGTGACTCGTTCCCCTGCTGTGTAATCTTGTACATGTCATTCTCTTTTTCTGTCCTTCAGTTTCCTAGACCCAATAAATGGTGGCCTCTATAACCATATCTAGGGTTGTTAATGATTATTATAATTACTACAGCCGAGCTCATGCTAAGTACTTTTGCATAAGCTACCTTAAGTCTCACCCCAGTCCGGTGAGGTAGGTCCTAGGATTTGCATCTTGCTGCTTTGTAGATGAGGAAACTGAGGCCTTGGGAGTACAGATGACTTGCCGAAGTTCACACAGCTGGAAAATGGCAGATCCAGGACTCAAACTCAGACTGTCTGACTCTAAATCCTGTGCTCTTAAGCTTCAGTTCAAGTTGAGAATGAGGTCGGCTTACACCCGGGTAAGGGTGAGTTTGTGGTTTAGGCTGAATCGTATGAAATGGCTGACGTTAGACCGTCTTAGCCCGGCAGGCGGCAACATCAGAGGTTCTGCTTAATCCACACAGAGGAGATGGCTCTGATATATTTGTGACGACACAGACCAAGCCAGCCTGGTGTCATAGGGGTCTCTGCCCGGGGAGTCGGTGCTCCCAGCACTTTGGGCTTTGGCCCTGTCAAAAGACGCCATGATTGCCTGTGCTGTGACAGTGACACGTGTGTCCTGGCATCTCCCACTGATCGTCCGTCAGTACCCCAGTGAGACGCCCCTTATCTGTCCAGGACACCTCACACCTGCCCAGGTAGAGCACCTTCCTCCCGTCACCCCACTACCCCAGCCACCAGCTTAGGCTCTGCAAAAGGATTTGTGTCGATAACTCTTTGAATATTTTTAGCATTTTGTCTTTGTTTTATAAAAGTGAGTGGAAAGCAGGAATGAGTGCAGCTACCAGTGATACAAAGCTGAAGTATCACCCACTCAATAAAAGAAACAAAGGTGGAGATTACTGGGTGTGCTGAAAACGGGGAATCTTTCCCCCACTCTGTCACGTGTTCCCTGCACTTGAGCTGGTCAACTCTGTGTGAAATTGTGAAGGAAAAGGACAAAAAAGACAACTTAAAAAGTGTGTATGAAATGCTAAAAATACACACCCAGAATTAAGTCTGGAAGGTGGAGAGATCATTTGGGATTTGGCAATTTTTTTTAAAGCTCTCTGGGGCAGCAGAATTTCCACCCCTACCACTTCTGCTTATGATACAAACATGAGAAAACTTCTGCCGTTCGCTCTGCCTGGGTTTCAGGAACGCAAGATGTCGGAAAGGCTGTAATTGGGCTGTTCTTTTGCTCTCAGTGAAATGATATGCAAACTGTTTTCCGCTTTCTTATTTCTCCCGTTGAAGTAATACCTCGGCATCCCGTTAATTTCTCCCTCCCAGGCTTCATGTTTCTCCCTCCTTATTTGTCTTTAACCTTTCCATTCCCCTCATGTGGGAAGTGGGGACCGTGTGGTGTCACCCCATTTCCCGATTGGCTCTCCTGAATGTGAGCAGGAGGTAAGATATTCCAGAGTGAGGAAAGTGGGCTGCGGAGTGACCCAGACCACAGCTGGCAACTGTGGGACTTGCCATGAATAACTTAAGTTCCTTGACCTTCAGTGTTCTTAATCTGTAAAATGGGGATATTGTGTGTATGGGGGGACCTATGGTAAGGATTAAATGAGAACAAGGCATTAATGTCCCTGCACTAGTGCCTGACGGGACGTTCTCTGGGGGGCAAAACAGGTGCTGGGCATAAGGTGAGAGGGAGGGGTGTGGGGACTTCAGAGAACCAGGTGTGTCGGCTCTGGCTGCCTGTCACCGTGTGTGACTGGGTGTCGCTGGGTTATCCGGTTTTTTAAGAGAAGCTGGAAATCTGGCCTGTTTGTGGTGTGATCGTTTTATTTTCCCATGTTGCCAATTTGTTCGAATGAAAGCGGCCCATCTGATTTTGCCAGTTTGCAACTTCTTGTGAGCACCCATCAAAAGGTAGCTGCTGTTTTTATTTTAGATCCTCAGTCCTTCATCTGAAGTCCTGAAATTTGAAAAGCGTGAAAACAAAAAGACGTTTTGTAACTGATGAGGCGGCAGAACTTGACCTGAACGGAGACGAGGCTAGTTACCGTTGTCACTGTTGTCGTTTATCCCAAGTAGGGTTACCTGGGCACGCGTCTGACCACAGAACTGTCAATGTGCTTGATTACCGGAGGTCCTGCAGTCCCACCCAGGGTTGTTTCAAAATACAGGACGTATGTACTACACGACCTTTCTAAAGCTGGAAGAACTCTGTATTTGGAAACACACGTGCACCTGCCTGTCAGACCTGCACTGTCCTGTGATTCTTATTATACACATTTGGACAAAGCTAGGGAACGCATCTTCAGCCGGTGCGGGGAGCGGGGGGATCTAGGTTTTGTTCCTGTGACTGCGGCTTCCTTAGGTCTCTTCATCGAGGTCCCCCCGGATACTGGCCTATGAGTCAGGACCCCAGGTGTTTGTTTTCGTGAGACTTCAGGCTGCTCCCCCAGCACTCAGGACCTCAGTCTCTTCATCTGAACCAGAATTTTATGATTTCTGGAAATTTCATTTGGTCAGCCTTCTCTGCTCCTCCCCCCATGGCCAAATAAAAGAAATTAAGACCCAGCACTCTCTTGCCTTCCCCTGCTCATGGGGTTGGGGGACAGAATATTTTAACATAATAGGATTTTTCCCCTCCGGTTGGTAGGAATAAATCTGCAGCTACTGTTTTATTGGAAATCCCAGCTGAAAATAAAAATGGTGCAATTCAATCTCAGATTTAGCTGGTTACTTACTTTTCACTGAGTCCCCAGGGCTCTGTGGTTGCTGGGTTTGTGTTGGCAGTGGGTGTTCAGCCGGATTTAAAGGGCCCAACAAATGGGGTTGGGGGAGGTGTCTTGACTCCCTCTTACTACTGGGGGCAGGTTTTTCCAGCCTGGAGGCATGGGGCAGGGGCTGTGGCCAGCTCTCTCCTCTGTCTGAAGGTGAGTGTTCAGCAGGAGCTTGGTGGGGTGGCAGCGGGTGGAATCTGTGTGTCTTTTGCCTTGGCTGATGCAGGTATTTTGGGTTTCTTTTGCAGGCTGACGGAGCCAGTGCAGCTGGAAGGAAAAGCACTGCAAGCAGGTACACCTCCCACCCCCAGCATGTGTCCCCCTCCCTGTCTCAGGCTGTCACGACTAACAGCCACCACTCTCTGGTCCTCACCTTCCACTTGAAAGGATGGATGGGCCAGGCCAGCACTCTTTGCTGAGAAGTATCCACACTTTCTCTGGGGATGTGAAGTGTTGGGCAGCATTTTCCATGTCCCCTCTCCAGGTGCGACCAGAATCCAAGGATGACTCTTGCCTGAACTGGCCATTGGCTGCTCAAGTTGGGGAGGATTTGGGGGGAAGTGTAAGACCAGGCAGAAAGACCTGGGCTTGAATTTCCACTGGGCTGCCGCATGGTGAACTTCAGAGGGAGCCAGTCCCATCCTTGCCTGGAATTCACTGGTCCATGTGCTTGGGTTGTGTGCTCCTCTCCCCGAAATAGTCGCTCCAGGGCAGGGGATGGGGTACTCTGATTAGCCAGACCAGGGGTCTCTCCTCACCCTTGGAGCTGGCGTGAGATGAGAGAGGGGGAGATCCCCACAGGAAAGCTGGGTTGTTGTTACCAAAAACAGATGAAGGAGCTATCAGACAGGATGTCATCACAGGTGGCACAGGTGGGTACTTGGTAAGTGCTAGCTCTGATGCTGCTGCTGCTGTTCCATTGGGTGGAGCAGAGCTGGAGTGGCCACGTGACCCTCAGGGGGGAGCTTGGTAGGCGGGAAGAAGGCAAAGGACACACAGGAGAGATGGCTCCCCAGAGCATGTACATAAAATCTGGAATAGGCCCTAGGGGTCACCTGTTAGAGTTGAGGGTCACATTAAAAATGCCAAGCAGAAGAATTTGCCCTTTAGCTTATGGAACACTAGCTCTTCAAAATGTTAATAGACTTTTTTTTTGTGTGGGAAAGAAAAGGGTTCTTTGTGTGGCCGAGTAAGTTCAGACGACAGTGGGTTAAACAAAGTCAAACAGGTTCCTTTGCTGTGGGACTTTTTAGAGCATTTCATGTACGAATGTGCATGCTTGAGAACATTGAAGGGGGAGATGAGAATGTCATGTCATGCTTCTCAGCCTTCTTAACCCCGGGACCCTTTTATTGATGTTCATTCCATTGAGCGAGTGTTCCTTGGAACACACTTTGGGAAACTATGAAGAGGTGTTGAAGTTCTCTGAGCAGAAGAGTAACGTGCTTGGCTTTGTGTTTCAGGAAGAGCCCGTGAGCCATTTGTCGGGTGGATTGGAGGCCGTGACACCAGGCCGGAGGTCCCTGAGGCCCCACATGGCCTGGCAAATATTTTCGGCTTTGCAGCCATATGGTCTCTGTGGCGGTTTCTCAGCTCAGCCAGTGTACTGCGCAAGTGGCCGTAGATGACACATAAATATATACATAAATGGCTGTCAGCCCCCCGGTCTGGACTCACTCCTGCCTGTGAGAGCCTTTGCAGCTGCTGTTCCCTGTGCCTGGAATGTTCTTTCTCTGGTCTTCCTGTGATTAGTGCCCTTTGGTCTTTTGGGTCTCAATTCAGTCATCGCTTCAGAGGAGCTTTCCCTGACTCCCTGTTCGGGGGACCCACCACCCCAGTCTGTGGCCAGTGGCCTTTCTGGCCTGTTCGTGCGTTTAATGATTCCATTTATTTCTGTACCTTTTTTCTTGTCCCCCTTGGAGTGCCAGCTCCACAGGGCAGGGCCATGTCTGTCTCGTTGGCTGCTGGGGGCTCCTAGCAGGCACGCTGCAGATGTTCGTGGGGTGGGTGCGCTGGATGAGAGCGCAGGTGCGGGAGTGGTGTAGGGGCAGGGAGTGTGGGCTGGGATGGAGGGGGAAGAGCCCAGACGGAGGTGAGACGGTGGCCGTGGGCCTGTGGATGTTGGCAGTGACCCACGTGGCCGGCAGCTGCCCAGAGTCTTGTGTTTTTCTCCTGGGCCCCTGGTAGTGGAATTCTCTGTAAGAACTGTGTATGAGGCTGTGGCGGTCCTCAGACTGGTGGTGTCGGGAAGCGTTGCTTGGATCAGAACATCAGGACTGGAAGGGGCCTTGGGGTTTGTCTAGTTGACCCTCTCGTTGTACAGTGGGGAGATCGAGGCCTTTGGGAGGAAAGGCTGTGCTCAGGGCCATGCGATGAGTGAGTGACTGTGTTGGGCCTTGAACGTGCCAAAGCCACTTCCTTCTTCACTCAGAGATGCTGTGCCCCAGTGAGGGTCTCGCAGCCTTTCCCACCTTCCTCCCACGTTTACTGGCACCTGCTATGGCGGGCCCAGTGCTGTGTGCTGTCGGCTCAGATGGATTAGATGCTAATTTATTCATCCAGCAGACATTTGAGGGTCTTCTGTGTGGCAGGCACTGTCCTAAGTGTTGGGTCTGCAGCAGTGAGCGAGAGGCAAAGCTCCAGCCACCCCTTGTCACTCTCGTGGGGATGTGGTCCCTGCCCTCACTCTCCAATGCACGGATCTGTCCCTCACCTGCATTTCTGCCTGGCAATTATAGCCAGAGGACAACAGGCAGGTTTCCCCGTGGTGATTGTGGCTGCCTGAAGCTCTGAATTGAGTATTATCAGCCTAAGGCTGCAGTCAGTGGGAGAAGAGTGCTGAGGTTGATTAGCAATGCCTTCCTGGTCAGGGGAAGGGGAGGGTGGCATGCTTGCCTCCGATTTGTCTCCCTGGATGACCTTGGCTCTCCAGCACACATGCTCAGTGACTGAGCCCCCGTGTTAATACCAGAATGTGCACCAGGGGGGCCGGCCCAAACCTCAGGGTCGTGTGTGACTTGAGATGTAAAGACAAACTTTCTAATAATAATGGCCACCGTTTAGTCAGCGCTTCCTTGTCAGGCTCTGAGCTAAGTGATTTACGTGTATTAATTTATCAGTTGTATGCAATCTTTTAACGACCCCACAAGGAGGTACTGTTGTTATTCGCATTTTACAGACAGGGAAGCCAAGGCACAGGGAGGGTTACAAGCCTAAGGCTGCCTAGCTGGAAGTAAGCAGTAGAGCCAGGTGCCCACCCAGGTCTGACTTCTGTGACATGCGCACTCAGCCACTGCGCCCTCCTACTCCTTGGTGGAAATGAATCAGTGGGTGCATGTTACAGGAACCCTTTTGGAGCCGGGGACCATGCTGTCAGCTGGGAGCCTGTCAAGAAGGCAGGACTCTGGTGGAGCTCACAGGCAGATTGATACTGATTCTGTGTTTCAAACTCATCCTTTGAAACATTAACATAATATTACTGTAAAGTGGCTGGATGTTCAGTCTGAGAAGTGAATTGTGTATTAAACGTCAAGACAACATGTGGCCTTATCAATAACCACTGGTGAATTTGACCCTGGCCAGGTGGGGTTTGGAAGGGTAGATGCTTTGCTCCTCTAGTCCCTGTTTCAGATGGAGAAATGAAGGTCCTGACTTTTCTCCAAAGTCAGAATTAGGCTACATAGCCCTGGGCAGGAATGACCTTGAAGGACCCCCAACCCTGACATGGGCCTCACCCCTAGCTCTGCCCTGGGACTCTCTGTTATTACACCAGGGTCTGCTTTCATCCCAGCGCCTTCCTCTTGGCCTGGAACACGTAAGTTTGTTATTTCTCCAGAGGGCCTCTGGCTAAACCCCAAAATCAACAGCATGGGCTGCTAAGGAATTAGTGTTAAATTGAGAGGGACGAGGAGAGGTGGTGTTTCTGATTTTAAGGAACAACCGAATGTGGTTTGGTTTACTTCCTTGTAACCCAACCTGGGTCGATTTTACAAGAGCAGTGATCCCGGCACTTGAGGTTAATCTTGACCTGGACCTTACAAATGCACGTAGGGCAGCTGCAGCCAAGCCTCACTTATTCCAAGGGGTGTGGGGGCTGTAGGGCCTTAACTGTGCATTCTAAAGGAAACGCAGTTTTTCTAATCAAGTAGATATGGTTACAGGCTTGCTGTAGTGAAGAATGATGCCTGTTTTTGTCAGGTGAAGGTTTTCTGAGCTGGAACGACTCTGTAGATAATCTAGTCCAACCCTCCTGTTTTGGAGACAAGGAAACTGGAGCTGGACTAGGTTAAAGGACTAATTTCTTTGTTGTATGTTTCCTTTACCTAACAAGTGGACAGGCTCTTACCGACAGGCTTTTTTAGACTGGACGGTTGGGCAGGGGAGAAGATGATAAAACCAAGTTTCATTCGTTCCTTCCACAAATATTTACTGAGTGCCTACTAAGTGCTGGGCGCTGTCCTAGGTGCTGGAGATACAGCAGCAAACAACACAGAAACCCCTGCCTTTATAGAGCTGATGTTCCAGTTGGAGTGGAGCGGTCATAATAAAAACTTAGAATAAATGCTTGTTAGATGGTAACAAATGCTGGGGGGAGAAGCTGCGAGGGAGATGGGGAGAGCTCGAGAGGTGATTTGAGTGGTCAGGAAAGGCATCGTTGGGAAGGTGACTCCTGAACAAGGTGCTGAGGGGCCATCTGGGGGAGACACATCCCAGGCAGAGAGAACGGCAGGTGCAAAGGCCCTGGAGCTGGGACAGCAGTCAGGAGGCCGGTGTGGCCGCATAGGCCCCTGGAGACCATTGTCAGGACTTTGGCCCTCACTCTGCATGAGATCAGGAGCCACTGGGGAGTTTGAGCAGAGAAGTGACACGGTATGATTTGCTTTTTAAAAGATCACTGTGGCTGCCAGGAGGAGAATGAACAACAGCGGTGGGGGGCGGGTAGTTAGATGTTACAAGAGATGGTTCTGAGGGTTCAGGACAGACAGGACCTTAGAAATCAGGCTTAACGGTGACCTTCTGAAGGGTCACTTTTTTCAAGCCTGAGGACTCCAGTCCAGCAGAGGATGGTGTGGAGCCTGCGTCCCAAACCGCACAGCCTCCTGCTCGGTCCTGGGGTGGCCCCAGGGTGGAGCAGCCATGCTCCTGTGGCCCCCACTCTCCATGCGCCCCCTGCATTCCCCGTCTGGTCTGTCGGGCATCTTTGCCCCTTCCTTAGCCCTGTTCTGGGCCCAGCAGCCTAGCACAGAGTTGAAGAGCTCAGACCGGCTGGATTCAGATTCTGGCACTGTCCACTGCCTGGTTGTCTGACCTTGGACTACTTCCCTGACTTCCTGCATTTCAGTTTGCTCATCTGTACGCTGGGGATTATGGTGATACTGGTACCTCCTTCACCGTGTTGCCAGTGAGGATTGAGTGTAATGATAACATATATGCCCTTAGCACAGCGCCTGGCCCACAGTAGGTGTTCAGGAAACATTCATTTTTATCACCACTATGTGGGATTCCAGTTGGGGGCACTAACAGTGGGGTGATTGATTCCTTGCAGAGCGTGGACGTTGGAGAGGGGACTGGAGGGAGCGGGGAGAGTGGGGATGAGTGCGTATTTGTTGAGGGCCACCACGACCCACTTAGTGTGTCCTGTGTCTCATTAGATCTCCCTGCCACCCTCTGAGGTGGTGACCGGTATTTCTCTCTGTCAGAGGGAATTAAAGAAGTGACTTGTCCAAGCTCACCCATGTAGTAAAATGGCTTTAGACCTAGCTGGGTCTTATCCTTCAAGCCTAGGTTTTCCCTGGTGCCACCATTTTATCAGATAACCACAGGTGCGCGGCTACGTAATTATTCTTTAAATAATACCTTCTTATTTACCATTTTGGTTTTCAGCAGTAAAATAAAAGCAGCCCTAAAGCAATTGATTTCATTTGCACAAAATTCCACAGTAATACAGCTTGAGTGTTCCTAATTGGAAAATCTGAAATCTTTTGAAATGCTCCAAAATCTGAAATTTTCTGAACACCAATGTGATGCTCAAAGGAAATGCCCATTGGAGGGTTTCAGAGTTTGGATTTTCAGATTAGGGATGCCAGACTGGTAAGTATAATGCAAATATTCCAAAATCTGAAGCACTTCTGGCCACGAGCGTTTCAGATAAGGGCCACTCAACCTGTAGTAGCCTGGTGCCATCAGTGAACAGTGTGGTATGAGCAAAACGAATCGTTTCAGAACTGGGTATGTTTTACTCGGGAGGCATCTTTGTCTTGACTCTAGGTTTGTGTTTGATTTCCAGAAATGTTATTCCAGAGATATTCTCACCCTACCAAAATTTGAGCAAAGTTTTTTTTGTCCACAGAAATCCTAAAATGCAGGTTGATCTGGGGGCCCATGTGCATATTCCAAAGGGGCCGGTTACGGTCTTGGTGGGCAGAGTTCACGCTGCTTAATCAGTTACCATTAAGCCTAGACTCTGTAAACAGGGCAGATTCTTGAAAATTCATTCTTAGTCTTAGGTGGACAGAGGAGTGCAAACCACAGCTCACGTCAAAATCCGTAAGTGACTTTTGCGAAATGGCCCTTGACGTGGGGCGGTGCGGCAGAGGAAGTTAGCCTCCAGGGACCCTCTGCTCAGTCTGCACACTCAGCACGTCTCCCACTTGGGCCTCTTGAACAAAGTAAGAAAGTTCTTCTTGTGAACCCGTGGCTGTTAGTTCAGAGCATTCAGAATCTTGCCGTGTCCTAAGGAAACACGGTCTTGAGAATGGTCCCTGATCTGGTTGCTTCTTAAGGCTTTTGAAGGCCTTTGCCTGAGAAGGCAGCTCGGGAAATCGTCATGACCCCACCCCGTCTGTCTGCTTCTGCTACCGAAAGAGAAGCAGCTCCCACTCTGAGCTGCCTCCAGAAGCAGCTCCCACTCTGAGCTGCCTCCAGACTCCACATGGAGTGTGGTGGTCAAGGATGTGGGGATACCCAGACCACCTTCTGGCTCCTTCCTCCCTGTCCCTCCTGCAGCGGACTTGGCTGGGGCAGGTGTCTCCCATCTCTCCTCCTCGCTGCTGCCGGGGTGGGGTGGCCTTGCCCACCACTCCTTTATTTTTTCATAGGGGCTAAACATTCCTCCTCTGCTTCCATGTATGAATTCTCCACTGATGGCCTGAGAGCTCCTCTTTTCCATAGTTCGACCAAACTTCTCACGTTTAATCTGGCGAGTGTTCAGTAGGGACAGGAGAAAAGAACTGCCATTTATTGAGTCCCTACTACGTATTTGGCATCATGCTGGGTGCCAAACCATACAGACATCTATCCTTTCATCTTCTAAACCATCCTGTGGTGGGGAGTATTAACATCCCAGTTTACATGTGAGGAAAGGGAGGTGTGGCAGGTTAGGAAGCCTGGCCACGTTCCCTGCATCTACTTTGTCATCCCCAGACACCTCTCGAGGACGGGCCCGTGTAGTTGAGGGAAGTCTCGTGTGTGTCCAAGGGCAGCGTGGCTCCAGGCAGTGAGTAAACCGGCACTGTGTTTTCACCCTAGGGTGTTATGGACGGAGCTGGCTGGCTGTCACCTGCTGGTCCTAGGACTGCAGTGTGGAGTGTGGAAGGGAGGAGGTCACTTGTAATGCCAGGACAGGGACAGACAAAGCTTTGTCAGCAGCTGGGCACACCAGGCATCAGCTAGCGATGTGGGCAGGAAGGTGGAGGGGTTGTATTATTCCCACTGAGGAGCTTCTTGGTCCTTTCCTTCCTAGGAGAAAACGGCCGGAGGAGTCGGGCCTCAGGGACTGAGAGAAAGGGATAGTTGCAAGTCACAGCCTTGGCAGGGAATGAGGTGAGCAGAAAGAGTGTGTTTGTCCCCTGTCCACACGTCCAGCGTGAGGCTTAGGGATGGCCTCGCTCCTCACTGGCTGAGCTCCCTGCCCTCTGGGGTCTTTGCAGGGCCCCCTCTGTGCCCTGGAGGGAGGGTCTCTGCAGGACAGGGGCATGGACGCCTCATTGGCCTCCACTCCCCACCTGCCTCTTGGGGGATTCTATCTGGGTCTGCAGTGTCCTCATACCTGCAGAGAAATGGCAAGGGAGCTTTGCAGAGAGCGGTGCGCATTGGTAACAGATCAGAATTGTGTCCCCGCCAGACCCATTGGGAAACAAAGGCAGGGTGTCTGTGTAAACTGCTGTCAAAGGGTCTTCTTTTTAATGACCTGGGCCAACCCTCCACGTGCCACTGCACCCACAGAAGTTGTTCCCAGTTTTAACGGGAGAGCCCCACCTTGCTAAATTTTGGAGTTTGCGACTCGATAGGGTTGCTCAAGACTCTCGCTTTTCCCCGTCCTAGGTTTAAATTAACCAGGAAATTTACTCTTAATATTTAAACCCCTGTGCTGTCTTACTGAACTACAATATCACCCAGCACTGTGGCTGACTGACACCATACACTGATGAAAATTAAGTGCCTAAGAATTATCTCACACTAATGATATATTTATGCATTGTAGGGTATTTTGAATTTCTAGACTGTTCAGAGTTGTTTAATAGGTTAATAGTTTTAATCTATTAATCTAATCTTTTCTGCTTGACTGTTTATTAAAATATATCAGTGATACATGACAGAAATGGGAGTGTGGATAATTTTGAGGGTTATTAAGGAACGGGTGACGGTATGAGGATGGGGAACTTGGGCAGAACGGTAAGTGCAGACGCGGGCCTCATTCCAGTGTGGGTGGCCCTGGGTGTTAGTCCCTGTTCTCTGTCCGGGCTCTCCCAGGCTAGCGGGGAAGCAGGGAGCTTTCCCCCGTTATGATCTCTGCCCTTGCTGCTAAATACAGGAAACTCTGTATCTGAAGGACGTATCTGAGCACCATTGAGACACACGAGGGCGAGGGAGGGGTTCTAACAGCAAACACAAAACCCAGGCACTCTTCTCTGTGGAAAACACAGAACCCTTCGTTCTCTTTAAATTTCAATTCTGTGTTACTTTTAGCATCTAGTACGTGCCCAGCGCTGTCTGGATACTAAGGAGACGGAAGGAAACAAGGGGATACACTTCCCGTTTCTTGGAGCTTCTGGCATTTAATCATTTATTTGTTCATTCAATTTGTGTTTTTATTGTTTTCTCTTCTTTTAAGAAAAGAAAACAAAAATTATCCAAATGGTTAAAAGCCCAGACTTTGGAGTCAGGCAGACGTGGTAGGATTCTGCTTCTGTCCCTAGGAAGCTGTGAGACCGTGAAAAAGTCCCCTTTTTTCCTCTGAAACTTGGTTTTCTTATGTGAAAAATGAAAAATGCCTACTGTGTGAGGCGTTGTGCAGAACAGTGAGGCGGTGTGTGTGCAGGGTGTGCGAAGCACTGCCCCTGCGTGTCGTAGGCACTTTATGTGTCATAGCTGCCCGCGGCATCACCCTCCATGTCGTTTGTGTCATTCACACCATCACTGTCGTCACCGCTGGCATCACCTCCACCCTGTATGCTGGTGTGTTTACGTCTGGTCGTTTTCTGTTTGTGTCAGTCAGCAGACCTTCACTCACACCTGCCAGGTGGCCAGGCACAGGGACGCAGAATGCAGTGGGTGGAGCCCTGGCCTCTGGAGGTCTCCCAGGACCACATGGAATTATAATAATTAGAGGGAGGATTTGGAGTTTGGAGCAGGAGCCCGTGAGAAGCGGAGAGGAGTGTTTCCAGAACAATGCAGGCTTCTGGGTTGTTCGACAGAGCAGCCGCCCCGTCCCCGGAGGGCCCAAGTCTGTGCCCATTGACGTGTACCATGGAGACCCTGATCCTCAAGAGAGGGTGTCAGATATCACCAGGCTGCTCTGTCTTGGCATTTCAGAAAGTAGGAAGAGTATGTTACAGTTAGAAAATTTTCATCAGGAAAAATAAAGATATGACTTTGACCCTGAAGAAAGAAACTTCACTTGTTCAGAAAAGTGGCTTCTGTGAAATGTCTCCAACACATGTTGTACTGAGGGCCAGATGCACGAGACATTATTCAGTTCTGAGTATTATCTGAGGCCACGAAACCATCAATAGTTCTGGTGATGGTGAGGGATTGATTGCAGAAAACGCTTGCCTGCGTCGGAGTTTGCAGGTGTCTCCAAGGCCATGGTGGCATTGACCTTTCCTGGGCTCGTTCCTTGGGTCACTTGGTGAACAGCCTGTTACTGACCATCTGCCACACGCCAGCCTTTGCTCTGGATGCAGCGAACCAATGAGACAAGGACCTGTCTGTCCTCTTGGAGCTCACATTCTCGTTGGGGAAACAGGTGATAGAGTGGATGAAGAGGTAACAGATGAGTAATTACTGAGGAGCCGTGAATGATTTTGAGCTGAGGAATGACATGACTTGGCTTATCTGATGGGATTGCCCTGGCTGCTGTGTTGAATGGAGATTTGGGGTGGTGGGCAAGGGAGGTTGGCCATGAGATGACCGCCAGACAGGAGAAAGGGGAAGGTGGCTTGAACCAGAGTGGTGACCTTGGGGCGGCAAGGAGTGGTCAGGTCTGGACGTAGCTTGAAGATGGCGTTGGCGGGATTTTCTGGTAGATGCATTGGTGGGAAGTGAGAGAGAGGGAAGAGTCAAGGATAATTCCAGAGTCTGGGCGGGAGGAGCTGGAAGGATGGGATTGCTCTTAGCTGAAGTGGAGAAGACTGTAGTTATTTGATTGCGTCGTCTTAGGTTGCAGGGTTTAGTGGAAAGAGTGCTGGGTTAGGAGGCACAAGAAATGTTTTCCTGTTTTGGAGGAAAACAGCTCAGCTCAGCTCAGCTTCAGACCACTTAGCTTCAAGGTGCCTGCTAGGCATCTGGGCAGAGCCGTCCGATAGGCCTTTGTTTATACAGGTCTGGAGTTCAAGGGGAGGTCAAGCTAGAGACACAATTTAGGATTCATCATCATATGGTTAATATTTTAGTATGAGTCTTCTTTAGATCACTCTTGGGGTGAGTATGGTTAAAAATACAAGAGGTTCTAGAGCTGATCCTTGAAGCATGTCACCGTGTAAGGGTTGGGGAGATGACGTGGACTCAGCACGAGACACAGAGGAGTGGCCAGAAGGTGGGAGGCCCACCAGGCAAGTGCACAGCCAAGTGCGGAATGAGCCGGATGGAGGAGAGAGACGGGGCTTTGTCAAAGGCTGCTGATGGGAAGACTTCACATAAGGACTGAGAGGGGACCACTGCATTTAACAGTATGGTGGCCATGGGACGTCCTGGAAAGAGCCGCTCTGGTGGAGTAGCAGAGGCAAAACCTCACTGGGCTTGTGAAGTATGGCCAAGGAGAAGGCCTGCTGACAGTCTGCACGTGGAGAGGAATCATTTGCACTCAGGTAGTCGGTGGGTGGAGTCGGAGGACTTGGACAGTGGTCAGCCTCCGCAGCAGGGTAGACACGGCCCATAAAGTCATGCCTGGAGGTGCGTTAATTCATGTAACATCCCGTGCATTTGTGGAGAGTGTGTTTAAGCTCAGCTGGAGACCTGTTAATACTCATTCCAAGTGGAGTCTTTTAATGATGTTTTATTCTAGAGGGAGTTAATCAAGTCATCATTTACATGCTGGGATTAGTGGTTTGTTCCTCACCCTCAGTATTATTTCAGATGGGTGAGGTACCAGAGTCAATGGCACCTTTTGGAGGAAGTGCAGTGGTCCTCGGGCTGAGTCTTGGGGCTTAGCTGGACGCCCTGCTCCCCGTCTGTGCAAGGAGACACACACACCTTGCTGGGTAAAGGTCTGGTCTCTGCAAGGGTCTTAGTCTCAGGTTCCGGCTCACTCATGGTGCAAATGTTAAAATCGAGTTTCAGGGAGGGCAGCCCAGGGAATTGACAACAGAAACAGCACCGAAGTCCAAGGTGCTGAGGAATTGTCCTATCTACTGTGACTTGGTAGAACTTCAAGCATCCGTATTTTTTGTGGAATGATACAGAAATTGTGCCCAGAAACAAAGTTGTCTGACTCTTGGGTGCCCAGCATCACCTGGGACTCTCCCTCCCACATGCCTGGCCGTGGCATGTCTTTGGGGCTCAGATCCACTGGTAAGTTATTGATTGTGTTGTCCCAGGCTGCAGGGCTTAGTGGCAGTGGCACTAGGACAGGAGCCAGAATTATTTCTAGACTCAGCGTATCACTGAAGGTTGTGTGGCCCTGGGCATGCCCTTCCTTCACTTGTGTGCCAGGCATTGCATGAGGGCGAGGGATGCGGATGTGAACAAAACAGACCCGGGCCCTTCTGAGCTTGGGTTTCCCCTTCTGGCCACAGGGCTCTTGCCATGGGGTGAGACTGAGCATTTGGAGCACTGTCAGGTAAGACCCAGAGGAGGAGACTGGTTTCTGAAACCTCCCAGGCAGATTCTGCAGGCAGGTTGGACCAGCTAGACACAGTAGCCATGAAGAGCAAGAAAAAAGTGAGGGGAACGGAGGGGAGCAGCAGTGGATTACAGACTGCACGGCTTTGCAGCCGATTCTTCAAATTTGGTCTCACATAGTGCATTGGTTTCCAGCGGCTGCTGAAATAAATTCCCATAAATGGGGTCGCTTTAAACAACAGAAGTTGATTCTCTCACAGTTCTCGGGGCCAGAAGTCCAAGATCAAGGTGTCAGCAGGGTTGAATTCCCTCTGGAAGCTCTAGTGGAAAATCTGATCTTTGCCACTTCTGCTTGGGTGGCTGTCGGCATTCCTCGACTTGTGGCCGTATCATTCCAATGTCTACCTCTGTGGGCACGTTGCCGCCGCCTCTTCTCTGTAACTTCTGTCTGTCCCAAATCCTTTTTTGTCTTATAAGGACACTTGTTATTGCATTTAGGGGCCACCTAGATAATCCAAGGATAAGCTCAGTCTCAGGATCCTTAATTATGTCTGTAAAGGCCCTTTTTCCAAATAAGGTCACCCAGCATTCACAGTTTCTGGGGGTTAGGATGTGGGAATATCGTTTAGGGGGGCACCATTCACCCCACTACAAGGAGAAAGAAGCCCAAGTGTACGTTAAGCAAGGAGCAAAGCTGTGCACGCTGAATAAGAAGGTAATAGGAGTCTTAGGGCCCTTTTCAACACCACCCTTCCCCTTCTGGCCTCATGGGTGCTTCTAAGAGCCGTTGCTGTGGAACTCCTGACCTTCGAGGAACTTGCTTTGAGAATCATTGCCTTAGAGAAAGGCCAGCACTCTTGGAGAACTTCTTGGTCAGGGACCCATGTAGCCTGGCTTCTCTCCCAACAGACTGGCACAGTTAGTAACCAGTGACCACAGATAGCACGTACTTCCTGAAAAATATCCTTTTAATGCCCGACTTTGGATTTTATGTTGAAGTGTGACTCGGGTTAAATATAAAATTCATAGCATATCTTGAGCAACTATTTTGTAGTTATCTATATATAAATCTATTTTACAGCGACACAAATAGAATAGATTATGGAGTGTCAGCATGTAGATAGATTCCAAGTGCTTTTTCACTAATATACCTAATGATTCGTGCTGAGAATATCCAAGGGCTCCACTGTACATTTAAATGGATATAATTAAAATAATGAGCTCTATTTTAAAAAATGATATATGAAAAAAAATTTTTAAAGAAGTTAGAAAGAGCTGCACCACTAATTCAAAGTGATATAAGTACTTCTGCAATTCCATTGTTATTAGGACACCTAATTAAATGCAACGCATCTGAGAAAAGCAACATTTGGGCTTGTAAATCTAAAGCGTGGAAGCCGGGGGAAGAGAAGTTGCCCGTGTCCTCGGCGAGGCAAAGACTCGAGGGCTTCAGGTTCAAGGGGGTGGATGGTTATGTGCTGTCGTGCCCCCTACCTTCTGTGGGATGAGTCAGGAGTCTGGCTGGTCATAAGCTGCAGCCTCATTTGTTATTGTGGCCGCTGATTCATTTGGGGTGGGTGCAAGAACTAAGGGGAAGCTGTTTTCCCATGGGAGGAAGCCAGTCCCCTGTCCCCTCAAACTCTAGATTTTAGAGGCACTCCAAGGGACATCAGTGGAAAGGACAAAGGGTGGGATGGCAGGAGACATGGGTTCAAGTTCCGGCTTTGCTGTGTACTCTGTGCCTTTGGGGAGGGCCTCTCCTGTGATGCATTTGTGCCTGAGCCTGTTGCAAGGATGACCGTCCACTCTGCAGACCCATCCCAAGATCCACTCAGCTGTTCAGTGGGCCCCATGAGGTTATGCATACCAGGAGGCAGGTATTCTTTTGGTGATTCAGCAAATACAGTACTTAGGGAGTACCTACTGTGCGCCTACTGGATGCTGGCAGTACAGCAGCGCATAGGACGCCCAAGGGCCCCACCTGATCTTAGGGCAACTTGGTAAGTCAATTAATGAACAAGGTATTTTCAGAGAGCTGCCAGGGCTGCAAAGGAAATAAAACAAGGCAGTGAGCTAGAAGCTAGACTAGAAGGGCAGAAAGGTGATAAGTGAGCCGAGATGAGTCCACTAGAATGTCATGGGAGGACGGCTGTCAGAGTCACCTGTTCGAGGAAGACCCGAGCAAGCCGGGAAGGCTTCCCAGAGTCGAGGATATCATCATGAACCAGTGTCACCGTCACAATGGCAGCTGCCATCTGTGGTGCCAGCCCCAGCTGGGCTCCTTGTAGGCATCTTCTCCCACCCCCACAGCTGGCAAGGGTCATGGTCCTCCTTTTTTTTCTTTTTTTTTTTTTGAGACCGAGTGTCACTCTGCCCAGCCTAGAGTGCTGTGGCGTCAGCCTATCTCACAGCAACCTCAGACACCTGGGCTCAAGCGATCCTTCTGCCTCAGCCTCCCAAGTAGCTGGGACTACAGGCATGTGCCACCATGCCCGGCTAATTTTTTCTATATATTTTTAGTTGTCCAATTAATTTCTTTCTATTTTTGGTAGGAGATGGGATCTCTTGCTCAGGCTGGTCTCGAACTCCCGAGCTCAAATGATCCGCCCGCCTCGGCTTCCCACAGTGCTAGGATTACAGGCGTGAGCCACTG